>WSTP01000114.1:0-30611 GCA_019627735.1 Serendipita sp. 400
CTTTTTGAAAGGTTCGCGTGACCATTGGAGCTGACTGACTTATCCGTTGGTGAGGTTCGTCGGGCGAGGTGAACTACCTGTTGACCGGCTTCGACCCCAGTTAAATGATGTTGTGCTGGGAGTACCTCGGTCGAACTGGAGGGGTATACATGTGAGTAGGATATCCACGGGTGGGGTGGGGAGAAAGCATTTGTTACCTTATGGAAGAGGGTTTTGGAACCTCAGGGATAGCAGCAGAGGAGACGAGTCCAGCGGCGGCAAAGAACAATACGGCGAGTGAGAGTTGGAAGCGCATGATTTAAAATATGCTGGTGGAATATGGGGTATAATGCAGGTTTGTGATGAATAAAGAGAGAAGATAGATAATAAAAGATAAGTTGATGGTGTGAAAGATGCTAGATGAGAAGGAAGGAGATGCAGAAGGTGAGAACCAGTCTGAGGAATCGAGGAGAGGACCGAGCGGACCCTTTTATACGCCTCCTAGGGACTATTTCATAGCCTAAAGACATAAGTATTTGTATGTGTAAATTAGCTCTTGATGAGAAGCATGAGATACTGACGTGAATTCGGGGATAAGGTATCAATCTTGGTCAGTTCCTATGGAAGTGGCAGCGGGAAGTAATATTTGTTACGTTAGACAAGGCCATAGATATCCAGTGTGCAACATGGTCGGTTGTGACGAGATGATCAGCCGCCTGCAGCCATGAATACGACTACTGCGTCCAGAGTGCTTATCACCGTCTTTGCTCATAACCAGCGCTCGATATTACCTCACCTGTTATATTCTGAGTGATTAGACGTAAGCATAAGCGGTGGATAGAGCCTACAGCCACTGATTATCGACACCACGCGAAATAGATGCGGCCCATTGCAAAAATATAGATCAGCATGGAGCAAATGGACTTAGTGACGGATACGATAAGCGCTAATTTGTGTTTTTGAATACAGGGCAATGATCAAATGATCGGTGATCCGCTCGCATGCCGTGATGAGGGATTACGCCCGTCCAGAAAGTCTATTGTTGCTCGTAATCATTTCTCGGTGTTAAACTGTTGCTACAATATATCAGTCAGATAACAGCCCCACGGCCCACCAATCCAATATGCAGCGACATATTGAGTGCTCTGCCCAGGCCCTAGCCTTTCGGCCCAGGCTCTGCCGAACCCTGGCCCCTTTGGCGTTCGCGGCTTCCCAGCGGCTTTGGCTTCCCAGCTGCCGCTTCGCGTATTCCCAACCTTATCCCCTCCAGTTCGACGCAAAGATTCGACACTGTAAAAAATTCAAGAGAAATACTAGACCTATGCAGGTAGTGAGCTTGGAACATCTGTCCTTCTCGCTCTTCCTCAGTCTAAAGACGCGGGTTTCTGCACCGGTCATTTAATTGTCCTGCTCGGATAGTCTCCGGGAAATTGGGATAAAAACCATGATATATTACAATCCTCGATACAAGTATATGCACTATCGATAACGGAATAGCATAGCGCTCACTCCAGCCTTCCTCCCTGCATAACTAGCTTTTGCGCCGTAGGCCGTCATGCCTGGTGTTAATGGTGGTGGTAGACTGATAGAGCGAAAAATGCTGTTAATCGTATTGTTCCCTTATTTCTATCTCTCTTACTGGATGCAAACTGCTTCATATATATTATCAATAATTTTTTTTAAAAATATTACTTCCGTGGGCAGATGCGGAAGGCCAGACTGAGATGCTGCGCATGAACCTGAGAGATAGCCACAACCTTACACAGGGAGCCAGAGGGAATTCTCAATCAGCAAAAGCGCTCATCAAGGTGGAAACGAGAGAAAGGATTCGCTCCATCGATGCCCACGTTGAATCCAAAATGAGAGCACCGCGTTGTCATCCCCATATACCAGAATGGGCTTCGATGTAGTGGTGACAAAAAGGTCCAAATCGATACCGTAGCTTGTGTCCTACACGGCCACCAAGTGTTACCACCTTACGATCGTGCGCATACTCATATTCAAAAGGTGAGTTCGGGGTTAAGCTTCATATTCGCCGTGGCTGTGATTTTGCGGGCTACTATCGGGCCGCCCCAAACTAGGTAGATTGCAGAGTTTAATCGCAGAGCTTAATTAGCAGACTCAAGCCCAGCACGGCCCGACACTGCACAGGATTAAGATGAGAAACCGTATGAGTGGCCAGATGCTGCAGAGCAGATATAGTGCTCGTTCAAAATTAAATTCAGCGTAATATCCTTGATTGGTCAAATAAATCAGCAGCATTGAGTTAAGGCATCGCACCGAAACTGGGAACCCGTTATTGCTACCACTCGTAAACGACTGTGGCTAGATCAGTGGGATCTATCCTACCATGTGTGTGCTAGACGACGAGATTTATAGCATAGCACTGGTATATGACGACTACACTGGGGTGGAGTAAGTCATTGGACGGACCTTTCAGGTTCAACCCCGTCGTACCTCATATCCAACGCGACGGAACCTACGTTCTACCTGTATAGTGTGAGTAATTTCCCTCTCGTACCTTTTGGTCCCCTCCATCTCCCACCTTCCAACCTTTACTCGGCCATCCCCTCTCTCTCTCTTCCTCTAATCCTCCAAAAAACGGTTCAGAGTGTGCTACTCTCGACGATCAAGTATAAGATATTACCAGGGTGATTCAAGAACCTGGGTTCGATGGCCTCACGGTCCTCTCCCTCCTAGTTGCGCGCATATCCCACCCATTCTCTTTCTCTAGTCGCATGAAACCCCTCCTAGATTGTGTTTCTGAGCTGACGTATCACTATTTCCACTTTCAGCTACCAGTTATCGACATGCTTGCTCCTCTTGCTCCGTCGTTTCCTGCCTGGCCACATCCGGTCTCCTCCATGTCCAGCTTTCTGCCTCATGTCCAGCTTTCTGCCTCATGTCCACGCCCTTGTTTGAGTCTCCCGTAAGACTTGATCGCGTGTCGACCGATTAGAGGCACTGCCAACCCATCCGAAGGACCGAACAAGCTACCAGAAGGAAGGTCATCGTTGAGGGGTGAGTCCAAGTCTGAGAAATGTCATGAAGAGTTACTTACGGGTGTTCCATACTATGTATCCTGCCTTTAGTTTCGTACAGTATTGTTGCTAGACGTATAATTCTCCAAATTTCGCATAGAGGATGGTGCCAGCGAGGGGATGGTAATGGAATCGAGGCGAGGCAAGAAGAATACCCAGCTGTTAGTCGTAAAGATCATGCTATCGTAACTAGAGGAAAGAATAAATAGATCAGAAACGTTCTTAGGCGACAGTGAAACCAAAAGAGGAGAGAAGACTGACCACATCCTCCAAACGACAGCAAGCTACCGGCCCTTTGGTTTGGCCCATTTTCGTAAAAGTGTCATCACACCCAAAAAAAAAAAGCACGGATCACGGTAGCCGTGAAGGTTGGCTGCCTAGGTTGGGCAGTTCGTTTCCTTGGTTGCATGCCTCCCTACTCGAGCAGAAGGAGGCAGTCGTGGGAAGGTTCAAGTCGAGATAGCCTCATGCACCGCCACCACATCATCATCGTTAGCTCTTACTCTCTGTATGACCCACTGGAAACGGATTGAAAGGTTATGGATAAACTAACTCAGAAATACAAGTATTTTTTGAGCAAGGAGGAAGATATGTGATCTTGTATGTAAAGGTCGATCAATGGTGCCATATAATATCAATATTTAGATATTTATCTGAGTATAGACTCTAATCGATACATAGATAGAAAGTAATAGTTAGTCCGTCTAAGTCTGGCCTTTGTGTACCAAGTTGGCGCTGTCTATCAGCTCGATGGCCGGCTTATACCGCATTAGCGCGGTCTTCATACACCTTCGCTTCGTCCCACTTGCCCATAGATGCACGATTATGACCTAGCTGCTTATTGTAATGGAAGGTAGACTCTCGTGTAGCTCGATGTTGCAGGTCTCTCGCTTTTTGGGCTTCAGCCGTTGCATGTGCATGGTCTTGTGTAGCCACGCCGTGACTAGCGTGTGATGGATCTAGGTTATCCATTCGACTCTTCGCTCTCGCAGCAACCTCCTCGTAACCAGCTGCCGCTTTGCTATAGCTCGCTGCTTGGGATGCATGATAAGTGTGTTCAGTAGCGTGACTCCTTGAAAGGCTCGCGTGACCATTAGAGCTGACTGTCTTATCTGTTGCTGATGTTCGTCGAGCGAGGTGAACTACTTGTTGACCGGCTTCGACCCCAGTTAGATGATGTTGTGCTGGGAGTACTTCGGTCGAACTGGAAGAGTATACAAGTGAGTCAGGCGTCCACCACTGACTGCAGAGAAAACATTTGTTACCTTATGGAAGAGGAGTTTGGGACCTCGGGGATGACAGCAGAGGAGACAAGTCCAGCAGCAGCAAAGAACAAGACAGCGAATGGAAGTTGGAAACGCATGATTAAAAATGCCAGTGGAAGATGGGGATGGAGTATAGTTTGTAATGTATAAAGTGGGCTGATAGATAGTGAAAGAAGGATAGATAAATTGATAGTATAAGAAGTGTTAGATGAGGAAGAAAAGGCTTAAGTGGATGTTGAAGGTGAGAGCCAGTCTGAAGGATCAAACAGAGCACCGACCGGGTCCTTTTATACGCGTCCCAGAGACTATGTCATATTCTGAAGACATAGGCGTTTGTATGCGTAATATAGCTCATAACCAGCGATTATGAGATACAGACCTGAATTCGGGGATAAGATATCGATCTTGACCGGTTCCCATGTAATATCTGTCACCTTTGGCAAACCCACAGCTGGTCAATGCACAATATGCTGGCTGCGAAGAGATGATTCACAGCTTGCAGTTATAAATACAAATATCACATCCAGGATGCTTATCACGGTTACTAATCATAACCAGAGTGCAATATTACCTCACCTGTTGTACTACAAGTGATTAAACGTGAACACAAGCGATGGATAGAGACTACAGCCACTGATTACCCACACCATACGAAAGAGACACATTCCATTGCACAAGACTGAGATGAGAAAATGGACTTAGTTACGAATATGACAGACCTCTATATTTCACCTGGCCTTCTGCCGCGGCTCGACAAGTCTGGCCTTTACACCCTTGTGGCCAGCCCTTGCGTCTTCCCACCGTCTTTACGTATATACCTCTTCCCGAGGTTTGCAAATACTCGACAAATCAAGATAACCGACCCACACGGCCATTATGAACCGTTGCTAAAGTCTCTGCTTTGCGTAGAATTCCTATACTCACATTCTATATTCAATGATGAACAGCGACTGATTCCGGTCAGGGTTCGTCGTATCAGCCAACTCTCACACACACGGTCATGCCTAGGCTTGCTTCCCGAGCGTCTTCTGAAAATAGCCTCTCGGTCTGCCTAAAATGGATAGATTACGTAGTCTGCAGGTCAAAGGGTCTGCGCTCCCACGCTGAGCGGAGATAAACCCTGTCCAAAACGACTTCAGCCCATTAAGCCTTGATCGATCGATTATTTCTAACAGTGGTTGAGTTGGCGGAGCCAATTTCCTACTCTTGGTCTCGCCAACTCGACCGCCGGTAGCGATATTCATTGTCAAGATGTCAAGACACCGCTATCGTCCACGGGGGCTGGAAAACGGTTACCGGTAACCTTCCCTATGAGCATCTGCGCCCAAATCAACGGAATCCATCTCGTCACCCGCCGGCTAGAAAATGAGGTGTATAGCATACCACTGGCAGATGATGGCAACAGAGGTGTGGAGTGAGTAATTGGACAGACTTCAAGCTCAACCCTGTCGTGCCTCATATTGAACGCGACGGAATCTGCACTCTAGCTGTATGATGATGTACGTATCCCACCTTTGATAGCTCTTGCCCCCAGGCCTCGCTCCTTCCAAGCTTCCCCCCCCCTTCCCTCCCCTTCCCCCTTCTTTCCCTCCAATCCCCGAGAGTTGGCTCACCTAGACAATGAGGGTGGGGATACCGTCATTATGGCTCATGGGCGTGGGATATATGGCGTTACAGGTCCCTCCCTCTCCTCTCTCAGAGTTGCGCTTATACCACGTTCATCCCTTGTCTGTAGATGTGTGGAAACATCTTGAACTGGGTTTTTGAGCTAAACGATCTTCATTGTCAATTTCTGCTCCCAATAATCGACATATTTGCCACCCTTGCTACCATCGTTTCCTGCCTAGACACATCTGGCCTCCACATCCAGCTTTGTGCTCCACGTATACGACCTTGCTTAGGTTCTCCTTGAGGCCTGATCGCACTTCGGCCTCGTGACTGTATCACAATGCCGTTCGAATAGGCTACTAGAAGAGGGGTCATGTTTGAAGTAGGTCCAAGTACGAGGATGTCGCGAAGAGCTACTTACAAGCGTTTCTCAGAAGTTGGTGCATTGCGACTGCTGCTCTCCTATTAACGAAAAGAGCGCAACTATAGCAGCGGGGTGGGTGAAATTACGATGTTTACCCACTTTCGAACGAAGACCGACCGTTGATCAGTTTCTCAACTACAGAGTAAGTAGCGTATCCCGTTCAGGCAATCAGCTTATCAGGGGATAGTAGGAACCGCCGACCAGGTGAAGGGTTCCATCTCACCCTGACGCTGCACCATGTCTCCGGACCCTTGCCTGGGTGTTTCGTGGTGGCAATGGAGTCCAGAAAGCCAGAGAACTGTTACATGAACACGACTTCGCCTTTGGCGATCTACGTGTCTCCAACATTCTCAAGCCGGACGTCGGATCGCGCCTTGATGATCCTCGGGTGTATTGTTGGTAGGCTTCAACTACAGTGTGTCGTATAAAAGGTTCGCTCCTAGTTCAATATTCTTGCTCTTATGAAAAGGGGTTGACTACTAGAGTAGAAGCATTACACAGTTGTTAGGAAAGGAAGGAGGGGCGAGATTATAAAACGACCATTGGTATAAATGCCGCGAGGAGCATCAGGCCGAAGGTGTATCGATAGTCTGTTGTGAGTATTATGCCCATCCCTTGCGAGCCAGTGGGTGGAACTGGGTCGCCATGTTGCTCGGAGAACGATGGGCACGTCACATTTGACTGAGGGCATCCGATGAATACGTCTCTTGGTGCACAAAAACTCACGTACCACGTCATTTGGGCAGCAAACGCTATCGCCTAGATTAGTGACACTCCCTAGAGCTGCCGGGTCTTCCCATCCTTCCCAGTTACTGCAATGAACTGCTTCATAACTGCACCCGGTTGTATTCATCAGTTTAGTCACCACTAATCACAGATAAGTGGTCCTCACCTTGCGTTCCACACGCCAAAATCCTGCAGAGTGATATCAGCCATAGACTAGTACGCGGTTTCGAAGCGAAGTGTACCCTGTAGCCATAATAGGACTCATTCGAAGGGAAAAAGTCTTCGGGTATACTCGTGGACGGAAATGCAAGGTCAAAGTTGAGATAATGACCGGCCCTAACAGCCATTGGTTAGATTGTATATATCACTATGCTATTTAGACGCACTTGTTGGGTTCGTCGGCGGTTGCTTCACACCACGGAGACCAAGTAGGACAAAGATCAATGACTTTCACGACCTGGAATGGAATAAGAACATCGTATAAGAGAGAGAGAGTTGTAGCCCACTCACGATGTCACGTAGCTCGTTCTCTGGTGGGAAAAATGGAGGGTTAGAAAGGAAGGTGTTTAGTGGTTTCAACCTGTAGCATGCTCCACATCCTGGTCCAAATACTTGGGTCGAACCAAATGCGAGCGAGCTAAGAGCAGCCGTTGGGTAGTGAGTGCTCTTAGCCGAACACCCACAACCTATAACGAATCAAAAACATGATCAGTCTCATAATTATAAATCAAGAGCTTGGCAACATACTGGCTATGTAGTCCAACGGCAAAGTATAATGGGTAATTGTCGC
The DNA here is from genome assembly GCA_019627735.1 of Serendipita sp. 400. Lineage (NCBI taxonomy): Eukaryota > Fungi > Basidiomycota > Agaricomycetes > Sebacinales > Serendipitaceae > Serendipita > Serendipita sp. 400. The sequence goes on from WSTP01000114.1 coordinate 7,834, forward strand.
AAAACCGTTGCTGGGAGGGTGCCAAACATCAGCGGAGACGACTTTAACTCCTATGAAAATTAAAGAGATAAATAAGGAATGAAAAATAGTTGGTCTTCCTTTGCCTGCGACATGAACGACGCGCATAGCGATGACGCCGGAGTCCAAGACGGTTTTTCCGGCGCTTTGGTGGGAAGGCCAGCAAACTCCACCTCAGCCGAGGGACAGCGTAACGGCAAAGAAGTGTATTCAAGAAAAGAAGGTAAAAACAAGTGCGCACGGGCCGTATGTACGCGAGATGGAATCAAAATGGAGTGTAAAGTACCGTCTAGAAGCATTCTGTATGGGGATCAGAAGAGGTCAGAGTCTCTGCATAGACTACGCACTGCGATGAACAATGCCTGGGCCGCTCTCGTCGTATTCTTGCTTCGAAATCCACAAGTTCTGGAAGGTGGACAAGGAGGCTAGGCGGACAATCAGCTTAATAGGGGAGAGATCCAACTTTTTCATACCAAGAATCGAACCACCAATCCAGACACTGTATTTCCTTTCTGGCGGAGCAGCAACACGGACCTGCAGAGAGCGTTGGAATAGTGCATATTTCCTCTATATTACTCCGTACCTTCATACTAGTTGGGGCCAAATGTGTGAGCTCCTTGGTGAGGCGATCGGCAATTCCAGAGTACATGGTTGTACCTCCCGAAAGGACTACATTGCCGTAGAGATCCTTGCGAATGTCGATATCACAGCCCATGATCTGTTATAATGATCAACACGAGATCTCCATCAGTTAATCAGTATTAATTACCGAATTGTACCTAGAGTGTGTCATAAGCAAATATTTAAAAGCAATTAAACTGACATACAATTCTTCGTGGATTCCGGCGTGTTCATTGCCCACCATGGCAGGCTGGAAGAGAACTTCAGGGCAACGGAAGCTGAACATTCGTGAATAAGTATACGCTGTGAACAGAAATAATAAGGCATACCGCTCATTGCCGATTGTGATGACCTGTCCATCGGGGAGCTCGTAGTTCTTTTCTAGGGAAGAGCTAGTGGCTGCAACCTGGAGCTCATTTTCGAAATCCAAGGCAACGTAGCAGAGCCTCTCTTTGATATCCCTGACGATTTCCTTTTCAGCGGTGGTGGTAAAAGTGTAACCGCGTTCCATGAGGATTCGACAAAGGGCGTCGGTCAGGTCTCTTCCAGCCAGATTGATCCTCTTGATTGCGTGCGGCAGTGAAAATCCTTCGTAAATGGGTACTACATGGGTTACACCATCTCCAGAGTCGAGGACAACGCCAGTAGTACGACCTAGTACCCCATTACTCATCAGTCCTCGCACTGTAAACACCTCGTCGACACTGACCTGACGCGTAGAGCGAAAGTACTGCTTGAATAGAGACATAAAATGCGGGAGAATTAAAAGTTTCAAACATGATTTGCGTCATCTTCTCCCTGTTGGCCTTGGGATTCATTGGAGCCTCCGTAAGGAGAATTGGGTGCTCCTCTGGTGCGACGCGCAATTCATTATAGAACGTGTGGTGCCAGATCTTCTCCATGTCATCTTTGAGGCGGGGTCAGGTATTGTATGTCCACACACTAACAAGTGCATCACACACCCCAGTTATTGACAATGCCATGTTCGATTGGGTACTTGAGATTGAGGATACCTCGTTTTGCTTGGGCCTCATCACTACCAGGATACTCTAAGCACATGGGTATGTTAAATTGTCAGTTCTCTTACCCGACAAACGCGTCCTTGTAATTCATTCCAATCATGGACGTCTGATGGCGAGGGCGTCCAATAATGGAACTAAAAATGAATGGTAAGTTCATCAGTAGTTATGACCAGAAAAGGGATAAGTTACGGGAATACAGCACGCGGTGCGTCATCTCCTGCGACTGGTGCTAGTGATTAGTTGAAGCAAGAAAGCGAAGGTATATAGACATACATCCGGCTTTGCACATGCCAGATCCATTATCAAGAACAATAGCGGCAATTTCGTCCGTGGACATATCGGTGGCAAAAGGTGATAGATGATTCGATAGAGAACTTGTTGAAAGATAAAAAGAAAGACTTTGTAGTCTGGTCACGACGAACAAACCCCGTTCGTCCCATCCTTTTTATACTTTCTAGATTGTTCTGCGAGGTCCGGAGCGCGTCCAATGAACTGCAGCGGGCGGGAGGCGCAGCGAGCATGCGGACGACAAGCAAGAGTCGGCTGAAGATACTAGTTGCTAGGCTGAGAGAACGTCTGTCTATGAGTCACTTGTATATTCCCAACTTCTTGAGTAGCATCCTGAAAGGTGAGCGCCTTTAGCTTTGCGTAGCCTGTCGCTCTAAGCTTCGCCGCCTGCGGCCAGGAAATGAAACCGCAGCATCATAGGCCTAATGAATTAGTCGGAGGAGAAATTGCCTCAAAAGTAATATGGAGCCCCAGGGTTGCACCTCATGACTTCAGCAGACAAACGACGGATGTCGTGCGTCGTTGATTTTTTGCCAGTTGGGCCGTTGGGGTTGCAGGAGGTCAAGATCGTATTCAATTGCTTCTGGTATGATTTCGTGAATGAACCCAAGTGCGAGATTAATTGCCTTAATCTTGCAAATCTTGCAAATCTTGCAAATTTTGTATCAAATTAACGGCTATATTGACGGAGTTCAAGCGCGTTTGATTGGCTGCGCGCGGCGTCGCCAAGTTAGTGGTGGGGTCAAAGTCCGAAGAGAAGGGAATTGTAATTGTATTAGGGTAAAGAACTATATTGACAGGAGATTTGAAACTTGAACCATGAATCGACCCATTTACCCAGAGGTCATTCACAACCATTCAACTCGACAATTTCAATATTGCAAGGCGACATCATCCGTGCTTTCGACTCGATCCAGGTCATGATAGCTAATCCTAGAGCGTGGATCAGGCTTCGCACCAGGTGGAGGTGCTAGAGGGGCACTTATTCGACCCAGGAGTGGAACTGGATTCGCTTGCATCGGGGTAGCCGCTGTCATTGCGTCAACGGGCTTTGCTGGAAGCCCCGGAACTGCTGGTAAAGCACCACTGGTCCAGTTTGCAGAAGGAATAGTACTGGAATCCATAGTAAAGCGCATTGGTCGACCGAACTGAACCGGCGAAGGACTCCGCCGTTGAGGAGCAGAGCCACGATATCCCATTCGACGGTCTCGGTTGTCCCTACTGTCTCGACTAAAACGTGAAGAATCGGCATATGGAGAACGCCAATCTGCTGGAAGGCCAAAGGCTTGTGGTGGGTGCTGCATGGTCCCGGAGGCGGATAAGGGAGCCGACTGCATGGGGAGAATATGCTGGGGATCAAGAACAAAATTGTTATAGATTTCCCACTGTTTATTATCAGCTCAGTGGTCTTCAGTGCAGGCCAGACGAACCACGTACCTCGTCCATCTGAGCTTTCACCTCCTCTGCGTGCTTATTGACAATGTGCTTCTCCACAAATTCTGTGGCCTTGAACAGCTTTTTGCAAATTTGACATCGCCATTTCCCTTCCTCCTCTCGTTGGAAATGAGCACTTGTCACTCTTGATCGTTCCCTTAACCATATCGGTCAGAAGGGACGCAGTCAGGGAACGGGTACTTACTCTTCAAGGCTCGTTCCCCCATACTCGGCTGGGTCCACAGAGGCAGGGTCGATCAGACATGCCAATCTATGGTCTAAACCATCAGCCCATCGTTCATCTAGGAAATCAGAACTGGGCTTTGGTGCCTCGCCATTAGTAGGCTCTCCCAAAGCCGACGAGTCCTCTCGACGTTCATGTTTGATGCATTTCCGAACAAGTTCTTCTTGATGATCAGCGACTACAGCACAGTAATAGCAACAATGAAACGCCTCGCGCAAATATGCAAGGTATAGGTCCAATGATAGAGCGACCTGAGGTACTTAGAAGTGGATGTATCAAATAACTGTCGACGTACTTTCTTTGCATGATCTGGTTTCCCATTTTCGTCTGTATCGAGCGTTTCAGAGGCGACCTTATCAATCCTTTCCTCCACTGCTTTCGTCCCACGAGCAGGATCAATATCTTCCGCCATCGCAACTTCGTTTTCTCCATCGTCTTCGTTCTTTAGAGGTTCTGCATTCAACGGTGCACCAATAGGAAAGATGGGTTTGAAGGTAGCGAGCTCGGCAGCCTGTGTCTCGAACACAGCCGCAAGACGTTTCGCCTGCTCTAGGTCCTTTTCCATTCGAGGAAGCTTGTTTGCGGCGGTAGGGGTGTAGCGAACTTTGGCAATATAGGGATCCGATGTTATCGCCACGGGAAGGCGGAAGTTATCAATCTAAAGGCGGTAATTAGTACTTCTAGTGGTATAACCTTTCTCCCCAAGTATCCACGATATCAGAAACGAACCTTTTTGGTCTCCAGCTCTCCTTGGGCTTTAGACACGTCATTGTTATCTTCAAACGCGATCCAAGCGGAACGATAAAACTGCCTCTTTTGAACGGGGTCCCCAATCGCAACATATTTGAATCCTGAAAAGGTTGAAAGTACCTTTGGGGTGTGAGAATTGTGATGCTTCAGAGATAGAGACCTACTTCTTCTAACTTGAGTCGTCCAATGTCTGGTGGAAGGGTTTTAACCATTAGCTGAGGATGACGGGGAGCAGCTATAGCTTCCCCTATCCCAGGTTTCCGCGTTGATTGTGTAGGGGGTACTGAAATAGGAATACCGCCTTGCATCAGATCATCTCCATCATTATCGAAGTCCTCTTTTCGATCTTCATTTTCAGCAGAGGTCGCAGGCATCGAATCATGAGCACCAAGGGCAGCAGGGTCGTACTGGCCGGCTTCGAGGTCATTGACGAAATGGTTGATTGTGCCATCCCACCCTTGTTTCCTGACTCTGTCACGCATGTCCGCAAAACGTTCTCCCGTGTCGTATTTCTCAGCGAACCACGCAAATTTCCGGTGATAATCGAACATAAGCTTGTACTAACAAAGTTCGTTTAGCACGTGGTGAAAGCAAAATGGTAACCTTACTTGTTTCCGTATAAACTGACGACGATATTCATCATATCGTAACTTTACAATAGAGTTATCTTTTTTATCAGGAGAGGCGTTTTCAGATGAGTCCTCGGCCTGGTCTTCACGGCAAAGGTCAGGATGCGCGGATCTGAACCATTCACTGAAATGCTTGAATGAAGATAAAGTATCTCTTTGCGTGGGGTCCTCCAAGGTGTTTCGTCGTCTGTCAGGGGAGCGAGCTCGTTCGTTTCCGTAGCGGCTGAAGTCGGAATAGCCTAAGAGGAAGCTTATTTTTGAGCGTTCATAATATATATATACACCTACCATTGTCTTCGAACCGTTGGCGTACATATCTGCGGTCTGAAGGGGAGCTGGAGCGCTTGCGCTTCACATTCGCTGGTCATGCACCATGAGGACAGCGTTCAAACTGAACTAGCACTAGACATACCTCCGTCATAGAAGGGGCTCGCACTTCTATTGGGTCGCCGTCTATCGTATTCCCTGTATGGAGGGCTGTCGAAGGATCTGTACTCTGGAGACCCACGATGTACAACGTCCATGAAATTTCTAAGTTTGGTTTTATTGTGAACATTGAGCGGGAGGAAGAGAAAACGATGAGCAGGAGCAAGGACGTACGAGGACAAGAGTGTTGGTCAACTGCTGCCCAACTTTTTCGACCCAACTTCATCCTCGCCATGTTCTCTGTCACCGCTCGTCGTCAATTCTGCCTCGCTTCCTCGCGTTCAGGGGCATTCTCAGTATGTTCCAATCCACCCTAATACTTTTCTTTTCGCGGCTGCGTCGCTGACAACTTTTTTTTCTCTCAACAACGCGTAGTCCCTGCCGCGCTCAGCAATTGCCCGAAACATGAATACAAAAGTCAATGGTATGCATTTTTCTATCACTCTAGACACCATTCGTCTCATGCTTGGTGCCAGGCCCCGTCATCGGCATCGACTTGGGAACGACCAACTCCTGTGTCTCCATTATGGAGGGAAAAACCTCCAGAGTCTTGGAAAATGCCGAAGGAGCCCGTACAACACCTTCTATCGTTGCTTTTACCAAGCACGGTGAGCGGTTAGTCGGTCTACCAGCAAAACGGCAGGCTATCGTCAATGCTACCAATACCGTCTTTGCCTTCAAGCGATTGATCGGAAGAAAGTTCAATGACAAGGAAGTACAAAGTGACATGAAACACTGGTAAGGCGATACGATTCGTAGAACACAGTTTTTTTCCTTGCTTACATCAACTTCAGGCCTTTCAAGGTTGTGCCGGGTAAGGGTGAGAGGCCATTCGTACAGGTGGACAACGGAGGCAAACAACAGACTTTAGTACGTATTTTCTTCTCTACTTTATTTGTAGCTTAACGAGCCACCAAGTCTGCGGAGGAGCTTTCGTCTATGGTGCTTACCAAAATGAAACAAACCGCGGAACAATATCTCAACAAATCTGTCAGGTATGCCTCTACCTGCCTTTCTTAACATAAAATCTGATCTTTATTTAGCCACGCCGGTATGCTTTTTCGTCACTGATTATATGCGCCTTTATGCTCATCCAACCCTAGTCGTCACCGTCCCGGCTTACTTCAACGATGCTCAACGACAGGCGACAAAGGATGCCGGTCAAATTGCTGGGCTTGACGTCCTCCGAGTTATCAACGAGCCGACTGCGGCCGCTTTGGCCTACGGCTTAGATCGTGCAAATTCGTCCGTAATCGCGGTCTACGATTTGGGAGGTGGAACATTCGATATTTCCATCCTCGAAATGCACGACGGTGTCTTCGAGGTCAAGTCGACTAATGGTGATACTCATTTGGGAGGAGAGGACTTCGATATTGCTCTCGTCAACCACATCCTAAATGACTTCAAAAAGGAATCGAATATCGACCTTAGTAACGACACAATGGCAATCCAAAGAATACGCGAAGCAGCCGAAAAGGCGAAGATTGAGCTCTCCTCGTCGACTCAAACCGAGATCAACCTGCCATTCATCACCGCTGATGCCACTGGGCCTAAGCACATTAACACTAAGCTGCTACGGAGTCAATTCGAGGCCTTGGTGGCACCCTTGGTCCAGCGAACGATCGACCCATGCCGGAAAGCATTAAGCGACGCTGGTGTCAAGCCTAGCGAGATCAATGAAGTCATTTTGGTCGGTGGTATGACTCGTATGCCACGAGTTGTCGAAACTGTCAAATCGCTATTTGGCCGCGATCCCAGCAAGGGCGTAAATCCAGACGAGGCTGTCGCCATTGGCGCTTCAATTCAGGGAGGCGTCCTTGCTGGTAATGTCACTGACATTCTTCTATTGGATGTCACTCCTCTCTCCTTGGGTAAGCGCTACATTTCCAGTACAGTTCTTTGTCCTGATCGTTCCCCAGGTATCGAAACCCTTGGTGGTATCATGACGAAGCTGATTACCCGTAATACTACCATTCCAACCAAGAAATCACAAGTCTTCTCGACAGCTGCTGATGGTCAAAGTGCCATTGAGGTCAAGATCTTCCAAGGAGAGCGAGAACTTGTCAGGGACAACAAGCTCCTGGGCAACTTCAACCTTGTTGGCATCCCGCCAGCGCCCAAAGGTATCCCCCAGATTGAGATCACCTTTGATATCAACGCCGGTATGTACCAATCCTAATATGTTTTCTAATGCTAACATAATTTTCTCTATAGATGGTATCGTCAATGTCAGCGCCAAAGACAAGGCGACGGGCAAGGACCAGTCGATGACGGTTGCATCATCGTCCGGTTTGAACGATAAGGACATTGAAAAAATGGTTGCGGACGCCGAGAAATTCGCTGATGAAGATAAGGCCCGAAAGAATGTCATTGAGATGGCTAACAAGGCCGACTCTTTCTGTGCGGAGACCGAGAAAGGTAGGCTCCCATTCTTGCTTATGAGCAGCCGCTGATTCTTTTATGTAGCTATAAGCGAACATTCCGCACAACTCGATAACGAGGAGAAGACTAAACTCCAGGAACTTCTCGCAGGTCTTCGCGAGCTTGCAGTCAAGGGCCAGACGGGTGATGCCGAAATCACCGCTGAGACCATCAAGGAGTCTATGGACAAGGCGCAAACCGCCAGTCTCGCACTCTTCCAGAAGGTTTATGAGAAGAAGAACTCCGAGCCACAAGCTGAGGAGAAAGCAACCCCAGAAGCTGATGTCGTTGATGAGAAGCCAAAGGACTAAGCGCCTGTATTAGTCCTCTCTCGCGTACATTTCCCTTTCCTCTCTCTCGGTGTTTCCTCCCTCATTTCTGTATTCTTCATTGCTGGCACTCATCTCATTGTTTTCGCCATGACTTATCAACCCCAAAAGTAGTCACTCTGCATCTGCGTACGCAGCTATTGGTCATCGATTTCGAGTATCTCGGGTGCAATGGTTTGCCCCTCTCTTGTCGTCATTTCACCACTCATCTGTTATAGTAAAATAGAGTCAATTGATGTTATATGATGCTTTGCTAAACTACGACGCGCTTTGAGCTTGCAGCGGTCTAGGACGCTGGGTAGCTTTGACTATGACAGGAACCACGCCTCCTGGGGTGACCGGGTAGGCGATGTGACCTATAGTGCGGAATATTGACGCCATAGTACCAGAATGTGAAGTTACCGAAATATCTGCAATTCGTCAATCGCTTGGCTCGCTTGAACGGCAGACCATCTTACAGGTACCATCCGCAGTCATAATCTTATCCAGTGCACGCCGCGAACGAACATCCTGCTCCGCTTGAGTCTCCCTATGGTCTGGTGTCCAGAAGGGATCTTCCTCCACAAAGCCATTCTCGAATGCAAGAAAGGGGAAGTTCTGATGGATTATCGTCTTGGTGTTTCTCAAATCGCAAGTGTGCTCGCCGCTCGTCTCGTGTAAATCCTTGAGAAAGAGGTTAGTACTGGGGATCGGGCAACATAGGTATATAGAAACCAGTATACCTCTATCACTATTTTGGGAATGGAAGAAGTGATAGCCATGCCTGGCTCGGTACCGTTGGCATAAAACCAACCAGCGAATTCGATTGTCTGCGTGTTGATGGCCCGACGAAAAGGACTGGTATACATCGCTTGTGGAAGAGGTATCCCTTGAGAGAGCTCTCCCCTCCACATTTTGTTGATTGAAGTCGCTTGTTCGATGCCCAGAGGGGTGAGATCAGGATCAGGGCCCCAAACCAGTTCGCCATCTCCATTTAATTTCGACCAATATCGATCCCATTCCTATGTATCTGTCAGAAACTTTGGTTCTACACAGGAATGAAGGATAAAGACCGCTGTGCCATACTTGGCCTCCGCAACGTTATCTGTAATGCACTTAAATTTAGGGCTTCGCAGTCTGCATGAGAACAAGAACTTACGCCATCCCTGTCCATGTCTTCCCAGAAAAAGAAGCTTGTGAATAGTACCGGGAACCCTGTCGTCCCCGTTCGCCTTGGCAAGGAACTCTTTGATTTTACTCCAGCCATTCTCAGTCGGATCCAATAATCCAAAACTGGGAGGTAGCTATTAGATTATATTAAGCAATCGGGTAAGTTTCATGCACAACCTAGACACATACCGTCACCACTTGTGTGGAGTTATCCTGAATGAACCAGCCGGTGACCACCTGTAATACTTAGGGTCTTTTCTTTCATTAATCAATAACTATTCGCTACCTGGTAGTCATATTGAGGAATGACAATACTCATCGCTGAAGCCTGTTGTATCTGGGTCCAAGTGTCACAAGGCGATGCATTTTCGTGATAATTTACTTTTATGTAGTACAACCGATCTATGGGAGCAAGAAGACAAATCTCTGCATCTCTTCTGAGAAACCACATGTGCTAGCACGAACGTGCGCATAGGCATACAATGATACGAAACAAGAAGCAAATGACAAGTTCTAAGCGAGCACTAGGATCGCCAGCCATAATGAGAGGTCAATTTCTGCACGGGCCTGACCATCGCTGGTATAGAAATGGACATTGTGGCCTAGGCGGTCAACCGCATTCCATCGTTCGTCAATTGTAGGCACAATTTCGGTGGAAGATGAGCTCCTGGTTTGTTCGACGGTTTCCGAACGCGACGAATCTTCCACTTCCACCCGTTGCACCTTGAACAGCGGCAATTTGACAACACCCACAATCGTCGGGATGAGATTAAAACTCAGAGCTTCCTCTGTGTCGGGAAGAATAAGTGGCAGTCTACCTGCTCGCATGCCAGCAATGACAAAAGCATCAGTTGGTTCGAGTGAGAAGGAAAGATCGGCAGAGAGAAGGGGGTCACTGTTTCTGATCTTGATGGAAAGAGTAAATGGGCTGTGGAGCTTGGCTGTTGCCGGAGGATTGACGATGACGGATAAGCCCAGTTGAGGGGGATAAAGCTCTGGCAAGAGGATTGCCGTTGTCGCCAAAGGTATATTGGGGTGAGTGTTATCAGCCCTGAAGTGAATGAGCATAAATCAACACGATACCGAAGCAACGAACCGTCTCCAGAGAACATCCAGGCGAACGGGACTTTGTAGTCGCGTTTCCACAGGTTTATCGTTGGGTTCTTCTGAAGGTTTGATTCCTATAGATGCATCTACGGCGAAAGCATCACCTGACCGCCACTCTACTAAGGGAAATCAGTGCTCTGGAAAAGGTAAGAAATGAACAACGAACTCAAATCACCAGCAGAATCCGGTGATAATGAGCTATCCAAGAGTGTCGTTCGTGACGATCCCTGGTAGAATGCGTTAAACAGGATAAAGAAGCAATGATTAAACCGTACCATGGAAGTCCATTTCATTTCGGCCACCTCCAGTTTACACTCTGCGGTACATTCAATCATCAAAGTGACATTAGCTTCTAAAATGGTCTGAGCCTGCTCCCCGAGCTGGGAAAAATAAGAGAAAGATGATGGCAAGCCTAGTCTTGAAGGGGAATAAGTGACTTGTGAACTATATCGAATCGGTTCCACAACGTCAATTACGAGCGTTTCCAGATGTTCCTTGGCTTCGTCTGAATATCCTTGAGAAGCAGGAGACCTCGTCCTAGATTGAAAGGAAAAATCCAGAATCCGTGATCCAGTGCCACCGGCATTAAGGAAGATTGTGCGTTGCGTTGCTCCAAGTGGTTCCAGTGAATCATTAAACGTGATACCGCGCAAGAGACTGGTGGTCCTCTCCTCGTTGGTAGAAATATAGTGTACTGAAGGGAATTAGATAATCAAAAATTGATAGTGAAGCCCTTACCGGTATCATCCTCTGCTGGTTGTAACAGTAGGTCGAACGTTATATCCAAGATACGTGAGTCTTGACTAGTAATGATGATATCGATCGGGTACTCTTCCCCAACGAGGGCCTTGCCTTGGTGTCTGATATCGACCTTGAATTCATGAGGAGCAGGACGAAACCTAACGGTGTGTCAGGGCAATGAAGGAAACGTTGTTAGTCTCTTGGGACACTTACTGTACAATAGACGTGTCGGTCCTGCGTAATGGAATAAACTTAGTGTTAGGTTCCGGTGAAACAAGCCACATTGGCTCGGCATTAGGTAAAGGATTGACATCGCAGTTGATGTCTATTGTCCAATCATTCTGTTGGACACGCAGGGTCAACCTTGTAATCTAGCGAAGGTTCAGTCCATTTGAGATGCTATAAATTTGGAATAAGCTTACTGTAATGTCTTTTGCAGAGGAACTTGACACCTGGCCATAAAAGATTGTTGTCGCTCCGGGGATGAAATCAAAGGCACAGTCGACAGATTGGCAAGCATTTTCGTCATCACCCAAGTCTCCTAACCTTATTGTCTGCTGTTTTCCCTCGGAAATTGATCGATTTATAATAGTTGGAGAGCGATTGTCGGAGAAATGTATTGTTAGCGATGAAAATGGGATTAGATGGAGGCAGCTCGAAGTAGATGTAGCGATGTGTAACTGGAACGGTGTTGAAACGCCAATACCCGCCTGGCTTTCATAGAATAAAACAGTCGCAGGGACTAGAGTAGTCAGGAGAGAATATAGTAGCTAAAATGTACGACGTACCTATGTTCTCTACGGGCGATAAAGTTATTACAAGGGGTTCAGATGCGCTGGACGGTTTTGTGGTCTGGGACCTGTGGTCAATATGATGTCCTAATTCGATCAACGAGCGTACCTTCAGTATCTCTAGAAGATCTTGAGCCAATATTTCACTTTCAGCTGCTGAAGATATCTCAGAAAAAGAAAAAGAAAGTATCAGATACTACACACCATTGCTTGCAAACATTCGTTCGAAAATGAGTCGTATGCAGCTTTGAATATCCCCTAACTGTTTCGAAGACTCGTACCAGAGTCCCAACAAAGGCTTAAGCACCAGGCCCCATTGCTCCTTATGGTAAACTTTCACAATACGCTCCAGGAACTTTATCGCGAGGTCATGTTTACCAGACGAGTGATAGGTAGTGGCGATGTGGACAGCGACGAAGAAGGTGAGACGAGTATGACCTGCGGCAAATCGTTTGAAGTGCTCATATGCCTTTGAATAGAGTTCCAAGATGAGTTCCCAGTGATCCACTTTCTTTTCGTTATTGAACGCAGGTGATTGGGACAAGGGGCTTGGATGGGCAGCCTGTCTAAAGCTGGGTAACCCACAGCAGATAAATTACTTGAACATACCTCGGCTTCCTCAATAGTCTTGAAGCGTCGCAGACGTTCCTCCGTACATCTTGCGGCTTGAAGATAATAGTACCCAGGATGTTGCAAAACCGTGGAGGGATTGACACCTGGGGCCGGAGAGGCTTCTTGGCCTAATTGTGGCACAGGTCGATCATCTTGAATCTGGGGTACTAATTCGGGAAGGCGCATTCCACTCCGAAGGGCAATTTCCAAGAGTTCAGACAGAATACGATATTGTCTGGCGAGCCAACTCCAGTACTCAAAGGTCTCTTCACCCATACCCCACCCCTTTGAGAGTTCACAATATCGCCGGATATGCTTATTGAAGAACGCGAGAGCTAAAGGATGCTCGCTGTTATACAAATAGAATTTGTAAACCTGTTCCGAGTACGTTAGAGTAGTTATTTGGAACATTAGTGCATACCTTGATATTCAGAGAATCTGCGAGAACTCGTGCCTCCGCCCAACGTTTGGTTCGAGGTGGTAGCAGGGTTGTCGAGTTAAACATCTCCGAAAGTATGTTCCAACAATCCTCGTAGTGTCTGTGTCGAGATTACTCCTGCTATATTTGATGTCTAGGAGGGACACTTACTTTCTTGCCACTTCCTCTTCAACGCGGAATTCTGCAAAGGTGGCAAGCTTATACTCATATCTGGCAGTCCAGCCGATTGGACGCAATGGAGAGGCTCTGGTGGTTGCAACTGCGGAAGTTTGATAGCCACTGTAGGCGGAACTGGAATGCTTGTTTCGCTTCCTCCGTACACGCTTCGAATGGGCAGTATAGTATTCTATCGATGGCTCACGTAGCGCTTCCGTTAAACTTGTAATTATGCTTCAGCATCTAGTCAGAGTGAATTTGATGATCGAAGATACCTTTTCACGAACTCTTGCAGTTCATTGCTGCTGACAGGGCTAAGAACGAATAAAGCTGCACGGGCATCCAAGGAACTTTGCTTTCGGATGAAAGTTAGTCTCACATCAAGGCCAGGATCGTCTAAATTCCATTAGGATTGTCGCATTGGCAAAGAAACCCACGTACCAAGCAACCTCCTGCTCGCCAACAGGACGGCTGTAAGCTTGATTCCTCTCTCAGCCAAAGTTCTTTTCCGTTGCGAAAGTTCCGTTGCGAGCTCTTGGTCGTGTTTACGCTCCTCCTCCATTTCTTGTTCACGTCCTTCAAGAGGGGACAGAGGGGGAGGAGACTCCCATAATTTTAAGAATAAAACATAGACAGAAGGGACGAGTTCCACGTGTTTTCTAACCCAGACTGGAGCTATGAGACCATCTGGATGCAAAGGGGAAGTAGGGATGAGGGGCGAGAGGGGCGAATGTGGATGAGGATTCATCGCATTCTGTTCCGATGGTGAGATGACTTTGCGAGGTGGGAACCGCACGTTCTGCTGGACATCAGAGAGGACTCTTTGGACGCCCGGAATCGAAACCGATTGGTACTCACCTTATCTACGAGAAGAATATTAAAAGCGGATGCCCTGTTCATGTCCCATATCAAACCTTTAGGACGTGAAGTAAGAACCTCTCGTAAACGAAGGATCAATGGACGGAAAGGGTCTCGTTCAGCTGGAGGCACGTCCAATCCCGCCACGAACATGAGTGGTGCATGTTGAACGAGTAACTCGATCGGATATGAATTCATCAGGGTATGCGGCCGCCCAAAGAGCAGACACTGGTGGATTGTGGTTTTGTCCAAGCTTGAACCTGACACCAATACTTGGCCAGTTATCTAAGTCCCGTGATCGCGCTGGAGGCTACCAAAATTCTTCATATATAGAGCTAAACCGTGTACACCCTAGTCCTATGCTAGACGAATCACATTCGTTCTTGCTGGGTTTGTCGATGATACCGGATTAAAATGATTCAGGACCAACTTCATTGTTGCGACGAGGAATGTTCAAATTCTATGGTAGACAGGATTACGGATATGTCTCGAGATCAGAAAAACCACCTTTATTCTGGTGTTCGACTTCCTTCCCCCAGCCATCTGTACTATCCTTGAACGACATCGGTAGCAATCTTGAAAGGGAGGAATAAAAGGAGTTATAGGATTTTTGTCCTGTTATGGCCATACGAGCCGCGGAAATGATTTTCCCGCTTCTCCTGTCGTCCGCCTCGAAATTGGCAATCGGAGTGCCGAATTGGCCCTTACGCCTTCGCTGCAGATCGATGGGGTTATCAATAATGGGCGTCGATCTCATTGTTTACTTGGATCTCTCACCCCAGCCACCACTCTCCATTCCTTTCTTCCCCAGTTGGTTGGTTGGTTGGTCTGTCGCTCGTTGAAACATCCGCCTGTGATGGGGACAACTTCCATAGTATTTCCATCTCAGAATGAGGTTCTCTTTAGAACCCTTACTAGTCTGGCGATCTTTTTTGGTGAGTAAGCATATTTTGTAGGCAGTGGCTCCGCTGACGGGTTCGCCTCGTTTGTGACTCGCAGGTTTGTCAATCATGAGCTTTTGCTTCGCTCATCGCTCTTTAGAAATTGGTCTGTTCACAAAACGAGGTGCGTTGCATTTCGAATCCCTCTATTCCTCGACTTACACTCCAGGGCAGGATTACGGTCCTTAACCTTTCCACGAATTCTACTCATGACTCTCCTTATCTGGTCGTACGTGACTCGTGTATTACCAGTGGTTATAGTCTCGTTTGCTGATCAACGTCGGTTTCACAGCTGGTCATTCATTCTTTGCTGTTGGTACTCTAAAGAAATTCTCAGTCGTAGCCTCATTATTTTCAGGCGGCATTCTCATTCAAGGAGTAGGAATCTCACTGAACGCTCGAGTATGCGATGCTGTCGTCCTAACGTGTTTGTTCCTCTACTTCACGTCGAAAGGCATTTTGTATATGATCCTGAGTGAGTTCTGGAGACCCCAAACTCAATCGCAGACTTACTTTGTTTTGTTCTAGTTGAACGTGTTTACATTGTGTGGCCTCATCGGGGCACCCGGAGATCATCCACAGTCTTCAAATTTTGCGTAGTGGTGTTAATAGGTTTCTTCGTAATCCTATTCGTCGGTCTAAATAGTCGGTATCTGCTACAATATCTCACAATTGCTCCTGACACTTATCTCAAGCTCGTCGAACCTTTATACGTGATGATCTGCAATGCGAGATAGGGCTAGATAGAGTTACCACCATCGTGGCAGCGGTATACGACTCATGCGCTTGTTTGGCGCTTGCAGGCCTTTTCCTCTGGCCACTCTACAAGCACGCTAACTTGAGCCCCGCCCTTAGGCGAGTTGCTATAAGAACCATCACGTAGGTGTTATGTCACTCGATTTCTTGGTTTCACTGCTAACGTCTGGTCTATTCCCTCGCAGGGCAACGAGCTGCTGTCTTTCAATGACACTCGTCAACTTGGCCCTCCTTGCCCGTGGTCACGAACTTGGATGGACATGTCTTTTAATCTGTTGCTTGGATATATGCGGAAACACCCTCGTGATGTTTTGGCTCACGCGCCCAGTCTCAAAATATCAGAGTTCAGTTGACAACTCTGTACCGTCTCACACCCCTGCCAATGGCAATAGTCCGTGTCGACTATGTGGAGCAGTCGACTCGAGCTGTGCAAACACGAACTCTTCAAGAGCGGGTAAAGTCCAAACCGCTCCTAGTAGCAACACGCCACTGGAGAGGACAATCGTTAACGATAGACCGGTCCTCAAGGAAATTGCGACAGTGCCGGCAATACCCTATGCTAACACCAAGGAAAATGTCGAGAGGAGCCTCCAATCATTCCATCACTTTTCCTTCCAACCACTCCGGTCACCGAGAGCCCTTGAAGAAGGGACTATTGTCAAACCGGAGACTCCGCACGCATCCAACGTCAACGCAGAATGCAACTTTACATCCCAAGGAGTGGTCTCCTGGCTCCCGGAACCAGTCTCGCCTTTGACAGATCAGACATTTCCCTCTGCCGGAAGCTGCTCGAAATCTAGTCCATTGCGAATGACGCACCTCGAGGAGAGAATTGCAATCGACAATGCTCTCTTTCATGCTCCTCGTAGGATCGACCGAACCTGGAAGCCGAAATGGACCTGGTCGTTAAGCAGTGACGCTCATGGAGAAAGAAGACCAAGTACACCAGGTGGCGTGCTAGGCAAATTTTGGTCTCCTCGAAGGCCAAGCGACACGGGGGAAGGGCCGACGACAAGTTTCGCTCGGCCACGAGAAAATGAAGGAGAGAAAACCCCAAGCTCAACAAACTACAAAAGCGAAGCGACTTTGTGCTCTCTGAATGTTATGGTCTCCGTGAGGACCAACAACGACGCCCTAGAGGATGTCGAACAGCTTTATGAATGTGAAGATCAGATGCAAGAGACTACCAACGACTTTTATCACGCTATATGACGCTTTCATCGAGGAGTGCTGTCCAAGTACCCAGCATGTATTGATTTACGTAGACATCCATTCCTTGAAACCCGCTCCTTTTTTCAGTAAATTCCTGGATCGAAAGGCCCTAAGCAACTCAAGTCATTGGTCATCCCAACCTTGAGCCCGTCCATGTCGGCCTCTGCCACTGAGAGGTCGCCATTGATTGCACCACAAGAAGAGCAATACCGATGGGATTCAAGTGACCATAACGAAGCAAGAGAGGAGGGGATATTGCATTCACGAACAGGAGACGAAGATGAGGAGGATAAGGCCTCTCCCTGGACGACCCAAGACAAACTTGCATATTCCTTTCTCGGAATCTTCATTCTCGTTTCCTTTTTTATCACTTTTATTACCGTTAAGAACTCTAAGGACAGAGAGGTATGGCTCTGGAGCCCCTTAGCATCCCGTCTGATACATGACAAACCAGTTCGACTGGAGACGAGCATTGAAGCAGGCTCTCGGTGGCGGCTTGGCTGGCGCAGCAGGTTCGAATAATGTCTTTACCAGCATTCATCTGCTCACCCATTTGATAGCAATGATTCTCCAAGTGTTCACACTAATGCCGCTTCGAACGATTATGAATTACCAATATCGATATGGGACGGGACTTCGTCAGGCTACATACACTCTATATCAAGATCGCGGATATCTCAGATACTATAGCGGTATTGGAGCGGCTCTTGTACAAGCACCCTTGGCACGATTTGGTGATGCAGCTGCCAACGTCGGAGCTTTGGCCCTCTTGGAATCTAACCCAACCACGAGAAATTTGCCTGTTTTGGTCAAGACATTCTTTGCTTCTGTGTGTAAGTTGGTCGTTTTGTACGCATATATGCTTATCTCAACGACTTTCTGGTATTCTACAGTTGCTGGGGCCTGGAGGATGGTTCTTACCCCGATAGACACACTAAAGACTACATTACAGACACAGGGAAGAGCAGGTCTCCCCATCCTCAAATATCGAGTTGGGAGGCATGGTGTTGGCTCCCTTTGGTGGGGTGCATTGGGAAACTTTGCGGCAACTATAATCGGATTCTTTCCTTGGTTTGGTACCTATAACTTCCTACGGGAACACTTGCCGCCCGCAGATTCGTGGAAGCAGGGACTGCTCCGACAGGCGTTCATCGGTTTCGTCGCATCCATTACGTCTGACACTATTTCCAATTTCATGCGAGTCTTAAAGACGTACAAACAAGTTAATGCTACTCTTGTGGGTTACCGTAAGTCGAGCGAAAAGACCATTGACCCAGTCGCTCAATACTCATTTTCACCACAGGGGCAGCTGCTCGTGCAATTATCCAGGTAGACGGCCTGCGTGGTCTTTTTGGAAGAGGTTTGAAGACCCGAATTCTCGCCAATGGGCTCCAAGGTCTCATGTTCTCCGTTCTCTGGAAGATATTCCTCGATCTGTAAGCGCGATTATTTTGACATATGTGCCAAATTGCTAATACTTCTATTTAGCTGGAATGCTCACACGTGACCATCCAGTTATCATATGAATGAGTAAACGTAGAGCACCTCTCCCTTTAGAAACCGTATCTCTGTATCAGATACAATTTGGAATTACACATATATATTGGATAGGACAGACTTAGGGTGGTTGGTCGAAAATGGGTGAAGTGGAACCATTTAGTGGGAGGAAATTTTTCCTTTGTACGAAGCAGGTTGAACCTCGCCTCGTCCCTTGTTGTTCCCAGGGCCACAATGAACGATCATAATAACCCCGCCCAGGTTCAATCAAGACCAAATGGCACTCCTCCAACTGCTGCGAATTTCGTGCTGGACACGCTCACAGGTGGGGTAGATGATGACAACCCTAGCCGACGTTTCTCTAAAGTTCTGAACGAAACTAGGACAACATAAAGCTATCATCGAGCATCTGAATGCGACTATAAACGGTCGCTTTAATGAAATTTACGAAGTTTGCCAGACGATTCTACAGCAGCAGACGATCCTCAACAGCGATCATCGCCATCTTGTGACACAGCTCGAAGAGATGAGACAATCCGACCTGAATTATCGCAAAGAGCTATCCTCAATTCTAACCAGTCGACTCCCAGAGATGGAGTCCTCTCTGGGGGGGCTTGACCGAAAGGTTGACCTCCTTGCATATAACTTGCGCCAGCTGGACCAGAGGGTCAATCCTTTGGAAGATGGATTACGCGAAGTAGATCTTACTACAAGAGAAATCTTGAGGAACGTTAAAGATTCAAGACTTGTGTGTAAGTCTCTGTGCCAATCGTCCAAGAAGCCCTCTAACGCACTCCAAGCGGGTTTAACGCCTTCGCAAGTCTTATCCAATAACCATTTATTGAGATATCCGGAGACACCAACGTTTCCTTTGGACGCCATCTTCGAGATGCCTCAATCAACATTGAACGAATTCTCTGTACAATCTATCAACCCAAATCAACTGAAACTTGTATCCTATAATAACTCTGCCGGGGGACAGGGCATGCTAACCCAGAATGCCTATTCACAGACACCTGATAATGGGCACCAGTCAGCCGCTCCGACACCTGGTCCGGAAGCAGGGCTTCCACAATCAAATGTAGAGTCGTATCCAACTCCAGAATCCCCAGGAGATATGGCCACCGATGATATGCGGCAAACAGCATCACCGTCACCCCCCTCTGTCCTGACTCAGATTGGGAAGGCACAAGGGCCGCAACATGCAGATAGGCAGAGGAGAAGCTCAAATAGACTCCAATCCTCGTTGAAGCAGAAGAAAGATGCCCAAAATGCACCCCTTCCATCTCCACGTTCTGGCTCGGAATCTTCCGAATTAACTGAGATGGACATCGAAGAAGCCCTTATTCCGAGGAGTGGTCAGCCTCCGAAAACTACTCGATCAAGTCTAGAGAATAGTCAGCACAGATCTGGTGTAGTCGCGCCTCTCCGCAGGCGAAGTACCTCATTCGCGCCAAAGCCAGTTGTTCTTCAGCCGCCCAAAAGGCAATTCTATAAGCGTAAACGGAGAGTAGGCGCGAGGTTAGAGAGGAGGAGCATCAGGAAGGATGCTATGGTCATGAGAGGAGCTATGGCTGATATTGAGACTACCTCGCATATTGACTATGAAATGGTAAGAGGGTTATCCTTGCTTCTTCGTTTCACTGATCATCTAACTTTAGATTGGATGCGATGGGTATGTATTATCGAGATGACTTAGCCCCCCTTCTCATAAGATTTAGTTGCGATCGTTGGTACCACCGCGTTTGTGTCAAGCTCGATCGCTCCATTATCGAGACGATGGATGGAGATTCACCATATCACTGTCCAGCCTGCCCTCCCAGAAGGTATGTCAGGTTTCATCATCGTCACCAAGTAGCTAATAGCCCTCAGCGATCTTCTATGCAAGTTCATTTTTGCGTGAATTGAACCGCACTAATCCCATCGCAGTTGCTAAGCCCAATCCGACCCGTGAGGGAGGATGTTCATCGCGCCAATGTATCATCGGCGATGATGGCTTCTCGATCGACAATCTAGTTGGCCGCAAGCCCGATCCAGCAAATGCAGGTAACTACTTATGGCTCATCAAGTGGTATGGGTTAGTCAATTCCGTTTTTTGACATATTTAATCTTTTATGACCTATTGCTTTAGCTTTGGTGTGGAGGACTCTACATGGAAACCGACAGTCACTTTCGACTCGACGGCTTTGATCGTCGAATGGTATGAGGCCGCTCAGAAAGAAGGACATAGTCAAAAATACCTTGCTAGCCAAGAGTCAGAAAGCGATGTTATACTAATTGGAGACGCCAAAGGGAAAGGCCCCTGGCCAGAGAGTGATGATTAAATCACAGCTCAGACCACAATGTTTGAATGTTACAATAGGTTTGTTCAGTGCATCATAACATACAACAAATACTGATATCCCTCAGCTGTCTTTATAGTGTAAATACTCCCTACTGTAGATTTTGTAGTCTCCTCAATGAGCACAACAAGCCAGGACTTTTCTGATCGTTTGATGCCTACTCTCATGATTTCTCTCCGCTATGCCATCGGCGCGAAGGGGAGTCACTAAGCGGAATTTATACCATAGCTTCATGGCCTTGTGTCTTTGTCCAGCGTTTGGCTGGGACAATCATTCTGTTTCTCTGGGGACTAGGAGGTCACTCCTGCCTTTCACTGGAAATCCCTGATTATGATATAATAATTACTATAGAGAATACATAGTCGACATAATTGATCATGTACGTTTGAATCGTTGCAGAAGGGGAGTGCAGTCTATTGATATAGGTTCGCCAAAATCGTTCCACAGAATTACGGAGTTGCCATATGCAGACCAGCAGGCATCGTCCCGAAGTTGACTGGGAATCGGTACCAGCGGACCAGGTGGGAACGCAGAATGAATCCAACCATCCTTGTACGTAAGGAATGAGTGGGATTCTGGCCCGCCATTGCTGAAGGACTCTGGTGGAGCGTCTTCAGAATATCGGAGGTAGGGTTCGTTGTTGACGTCGAATTTCCAGCATAACTGCCCGTACGCCAAGTACTCCCCGTCGGGTGAGAACGACAACCGACGATATGAGCCCCTCGGTATGGGAATTTCGAACTGAAGCTTCCAACTCTCGTTTATGAGCCAGACTTCGATACCGCTCTCGTGGACTACCGCCACCAGCAGTTCTTCTAAGCTAAAGGCAGCATCGATGTAACGAGATCGCTTCCTGGGACCTAGTGGGCGCGGCTTTGAGTCAAGTTTGCTCATGTAAACGTTGGTCTCATCCACGCCCACAACCTCTTTGCTGGTGGGGTCGAAAGCGAAAATAGCGCCCGAATGTTGCCAAATGAGCTTTCCAGTATTAATGTCCCAGACTTGTGCGTTGCCGGAAGCACATATCCCCAAGAGGTTCGAGTCTGGAGAGAAGAAGAGTGCATCCACCTCCCCTTCTGAGAGGATGGGTACGTGGATAGGTTCCCCCTTCGAGGTTTGACTAGAAGTTTTCCATAGGCGAACATATGAATCAGCTGATGCAGCTGCAATAAGCTTGCCATCCGGAGAGAAGACCAACCCGATGATATTAAGGTCAGAACCCTTGATCATCGGTGCCTTTTTTGTCGCCAAATCCCATAATTGTATGCCACCCTTTCCTTCGGACAACAGGTTGTCACCTCTGGCGACATAAGGGCCGGTGGGAGAGTTGGCTGTAATGTAAGATCGAGGTTTGATTTTTCTTCCAAGGATACTGTCCCCTGAATCGCCGGTTTGCAGATCGTAGAGGCTAAGATGACGGCAAGGAAGACTTGCGCATACAAATCTTTTCCAGTCGGTGGATAATATGGCATACTGGACATCTCCCGTGTAGCCGGGGAAGATTGTTCCTAGTGGTTGCCAAGACGGGACAGCCCAGACGCGAACTGTCTGATCTGCAGAGACTGACGCCAGTCTAGTCCCGTCTGGTGAAAATGAAATATTCAAGATACAAGCCGTATGGCCTGACAACCTGGACATAATTTTTCCGGAATGTTGATCGAAGATGGTGACATCAAAGTCGGTGCTGTAAGAAGCTAGGTAGTTGCCATTGGGAGAAAACACTACATATTTGCATCCTTTTAGTGTCGCGATGGTGATGTCCTTTTCTGATTCTGCATCCCGTAGTTGGACTGATTGTATGTCCGACCGAGTAGCAAACCGGGTGCTGTCTGCAGAGAAACTGATGCAAGATCCGGAGAACGAAGAAATAATACCTTCGATATCATAGTCTGTGACATGGTAGAAAGAATCCAGATCCCACAAGTATACTCGCCCCTTCTTTGGGTCCGAGCAATGTGCTCCGATGCAAACCATCTTGCGACCGTTTGGTGAGAT
>WSTP01000115.1:7953-18246 GCA_019627735.1 Serendipita sp. 400
CCCCCCTCCGAGTGGCAGCGACTTCTTCCTGTCTATCCTTCCCGTGTCCTCTGGAACCCGGCGTTGCAGATCTGGTGTTGCGAGCCGTCGATGGAGCTCACTTGGCCACCGAAGGAGGACAAAATTGGGTTGAGTAAGGAGGTTCGGGCCGATCTGGTGTCGTCGAAGCGGGACGGGCCTTTACCTGTGCTCGAGCCAGGACTCTGTATCATCTGGCATCGTTGGAGACGGACCTGGGGGCTCTTTCAGTTTGATCCGCAGCGACAGCCCAAAATTGTATCATCCTCTTCTTCTTGAGATGGCTTTCGTTCTTTGTTTAATATTCTTCCCTTTTCTCATGTTTTTTTTGGCTCTCTCCCCTTCTCCCCTGTATAATTTTCCCATCATCTTCATGACGCATTGTGTTTCTCTATCATGCTCTCACTCTAGGTTTCGTATATTGGACGTTTCGCACGTTAATGATGTAAAACTTTCCGTTTGTGGCAGTTTTAATCGATTCATATAATTAATGCCAAGTTTGGTATATAATGTCTTGATTTCTTAGAATTTTGCAGTTGGGTAAATAACTCAGTTGGTAGAGTGCTCGCTTCGCAATCAAAGCTGCGTGAAGTCCAGGGTTCGACTCCCTGTTTATCCACTCTTTTTTTCGTTTACAATTTTGAAAGACCCACATTTTGCGTTTGCGTTTGATTTCTTGCTCGTGCACTTTGAGGTTCTTGCTTTTTTGTGTTCACTCTTAGAAAGTTCAAACTGTGGGTTTGACAAGACGATCTATCGTAGTATTCACATCAAGAAATAGCAGTGGATAATGATACAGTCGTAAACGTCGAGTTTCGGGCGCTATTCGTCACTGGAAGGAAGCTCAGTCATCATTTGCTTCTTCTTTGCCTTCTTGGGTTTGTTTTCCTTATTATCTTGACCCTTTGACTTCTTCTCCGGGCGCTGGCCTCGCTTGGGATTCTCAGGTGCGTTCCACCAGAGATCATTGATCTAAGACAACCTAGAGTCAAGCGAACCAGGTAACGTAGACGCGCTTTGCTATACCTTATCACGAAGCTCCTTACCCTTGAGCTGAGGCTCTTCGTCCTTTAGCTGTTCCCGCGTGGTCTTCGTCGCGTAAATAAGTGATGAGGATGTGTGTGTTGCATACATACTTTGACAAACTTTTGATACTCGCTCTGTACTCTCGGCTTGTCGCCACCGCCGTCTAGGGTGCCAGAGTTAGCAGTGACAAATCGACGCCGACAATGTTTTCAGATGTATAATGACGCGTAAAACACGAGATTTCGCGTCCAGATCTATGCAGACACCGGTAAACTCACTCTTCTTCTCAGTCGCAACTTTGGGCATCGTGACGCAGGACAGAAAGCAAAGAGAAAACGAGGGAAGTAAAGAGAACAATTTCTGGAAGTAATAATATGAGCGAATGGAGGCTCCTGCTGTCGAGAGACCTCAGATGAAGACGTGGTAGGGGAACAAGTGATTGAAACACTGCGGCCAGGCTTTTATAGGTCATGATATTGCTCCAAAGATCCACGGAGAAACCCGAGAATAATGCTGGGAAACTTATGTTTGAAGCGAGCATCGTCCCTTCATGTCTCCGTCGGTTCAGCTTCTACGGGCACAGCGAGGGCCATCATCTTACTGCTGACCATCCCCTTTGGCGTTCGATCCCCAACGGGAAAGACTCTTTAACAGTTGTCTTTTCAGAGTATATATGCCAATTTACGCCTATTTTTGATTCATATCGCGCTACCTACGCCTCACACTCGTTTGAAACAAGAACCTACACCCGAATAACGGAGAATAAACTGCAACGGCAACGCAGAGATGAGTAGAAGAACTCGTGCGCAATCTCAGACTGCTTCTGGGAACTCCAAAGCACAGGTACGCAACAGCCAGAAGCTGATGTCGCCTACAGCTGATTCTTCCGTGTTCTTAGCTAATAGCCGCCTACAATGAACTCGGAAAGGAACTCAGCGATACTAGATTGCGAGTTATAGGTGAGCCTCGCTCACTGGGATGTGTGACTACCTCTAATCCCATTGTTCAGGCAACTACAATATTGGTCGTGTAAGCAATAGTTATTTCCTTTACTTCTGTATTCATTATGAAATTACGATAGATTATTGGAGAAGGCTCCTATGGCAAGGTTCGCTTGGGCACCCATCGCCTCACGGGCACCCGCGTCGCACTCAAACAAATCCCTAAGTCGGTCTCAGCACAACTCACAAGGGAAATTCACCACCATCGCCAACTGCATCACTCTAATATTGTTCAACTATATGAAGTCATAGCAACCGAGACATCAATTTGGCTCGTCACCGAGCTCTGTACTGGCGGCGAGCTTTTCGACTATCTGGTTGAAAAGGGTCGGATTGACGAGCATGAAGCACGGCTCCTCTTTGGTCAGCTATGCCTGGCTGTAGCCTACTGTCACGATCAAGGAGTTGTTCATCGGGATCTCAAGCTGGAAAACGTTTTACTGGATGATCGCACTCAGATCAAGCTCAGTGATTTCGGGTTTACACGTGAATTTGAGCGTGGAACGCTACTGGAGACTTTTTGCGGTACGACTGGGTATGCCAGTCCGGAAATGCTGCAAGGTCAGAAATACCTCGGCCAAGGTCAGTATCACACCTCTTCAGTCTAAATAAACTCTTAAGTATAGTGATAGAGGTGGATATCTGGTCGTTGGGTATCATTTTATACACACTACTAGTCGGGGCACTCCCTTTTGACGATGATGACGAAGAGGAAACCAAACGAAAGATAATTGCCTCAACTTACGAAATACCGGAATGGATGTCATCCGGTAAGGCTCCTTCATCTTGTGGTGAACAAAACTGACGCTCCGCAGAGGCCCGTGAACTCATAGAGGGGATTCTAGTCCAGGAGCCCTCTAAGCGTTTATCATTGCAACAAATCTTGTCCAGCTCTTGGTTCTCGAAAACGATGCTTCCAATGTCACCCCCAGCACAGTCCTCGGCCATGGCAGACCTCTCAGATATCGAAAAGCAGTCTTCTGATATGCCACAGTTGAATGAAGTCACGAATAACCCCCGATCCTCTACACCTCCGAATCGTACTGAAGGGACCCCTGGTCTCGTCGAAGAGGCACGGAGAACGAAAAGCTTTGACAGGGATTCGAACACCAGTCCTTCCCGCCCTGGTATCGATCGTAGAAACTCAGCACAGTCGATTGTTCCACCCTTACCTACCAGAACGCCGGTCCGCACTAAGCGTAGATCCGTCTCATCAACCATCTCTCCATCCAATTCTCCCAAGCCAAGGCCATCCTCTGCATTATTCTCCGCAACCGAGCAACCGGATTTTATCAATGCAATGTCGCAACAAACCGCCGTCGTCTTTTCCACTCCCCAAGAACGAGCGATGCTGAGTTCACTCTCTGCATTGGGTTTTGATACGGGGCAGGTCGTACACAGTGTCCTAAGTAATGCATGCGATAGTGCCGGCGCCCTTTGGTGGATTCTGCGTAAAAAAGTTGGTGAGACCTATCCTGTTCTGGAGGAACCAAATGCGTCAGGTCTGGTTATCGCGGACCCCTTCCTCGACTCGAGTCTCGACGACAAATCTAAGCGCGAGGTCGCTACAACCAATGGGGTGGACCAAGAACAAGGTGTTTCCACGAGTAGCGACCGACCGACCGTGTTTTTGGAGGAGGTCGACGTGACAAAGAAGAGGAAGCGTCATCAAGATGCAGCAGCGCCCCCCGTCGAATCTCAACCCAAAAAAGCTGTCCGAGATGTTATTTCCACCCCTCCTCCGGACTTCACTATTGTGCCAGCGACGCCCGTATTGGCTGAAGAGGTGAGAAGAGATTATCTGGGTTTACTTCCAATTCACTGATTAATATAGGCATCCAAGCACCAAGGAAAAAGCTCTCCAACTCGAAATCTTTCCCCAACCCGCGTTTCCACTTCAACCTCTGTGATATCTTCCAGCTTACACGGCGGTTCGCCTTCAGCGTCTACCCCTAATAGCTCCAAGATTTACTCCAATAAGGCTCGGTCTGGTAGTATCTCCATGCTACAACGTGCGACAACTGTCCTTGGGGGTGCAGCAGGACTGGTGCGAAAGAAAAGCGAAGAGGGTGGTATCACCAATTCTTCGGCGGGGAATAGGGATAGGAGCAATGATGAGCCCCGGAGTTCTGGTGGTAGTGGAGGGAGGTTAACAAAAAGCCCACCTCCTGGCAAAATCTCTCGAGAAGCAAAGGACAGAGAGCGACAAAATAGTTCGGAAAGCGCATCCATTGCTAGATCTGCCTCAGCGAGCATTCCAACGCCTGCCACGTACCCAGGTCACGTTAAATCTAAATCATCACAGACTCGTAGGGCGGTGACCGAAGGAGGTCGTTCACCAAGCCCCGTAATCACTCGCGATGGTGGAAAACAACGTAACCGGGTCTCAATCCTGAATACTTTCCGTGGTCTCTGGGATGAAGGGTGGAGAAGGAAGCATAAAATTGGACCCAATGGTACTCCTTCCAATTCACCGGCTGGGGTTATGGTCATATCTCCGCAAAGTTCGTCCCAAGGCGGATACTTCGGACCTGATCGTCCAGGTTCCACCCTCCCTGAACGGCCCTACACACCGCGAAAGCGCGGTTCCATGAGTAAAGCAAGGAGGGGCCATCGAAGTCACAAAGACAAGCGCCCGTCTATCTCCAGTCGAAGGAGCAGTAGTATCAATTCCAGACGCTCCAGCGTAGCTAGCATGGCATCACTAGTGAAGCAGGGAGGTACACTAGGTAGTGTCGGTGAATATACCGTCTATAATGGGGCGCCCTTGACAAGGAAAATCTCCGACAATTCGAGGCAGAGTCTCGGAACCAAGACACCGCTAGAGGAAGATTCCTTTGACCCATCCAGACCAGGCTCTGCCTTCTCCTATTCCCAAGGCGCCTCTATGTCAACAGGGATCGGAAAACGCGGTAAAAGGCACTCCAAGAGCTCTTCGACCAGCTCCGGTGGGTCATTGAGGAGGCATACAGGTCCATCCAACAGACCCCCAAGTCGATCGGGTACAACAAGCCCTCTTCCCACTGGGCATGCCCATCGTCGTGTAGGATCTGGAAGCTCACAGACAAGAGTCGTCAAGCAGTACGTCAAGAAGTCGTCGTCGATTAGCAAAAGTCTTGAAGCAGCAAGCGAGATGGCCCCGTTGGAGAATGAGGGTACTAAGCGTGTCCGGAGTGGCTCTGTATCTAGCACTCGGTCTGCAGACAGCTCTGTTCTCGAAGCAGACGGAGAGTTCGGCGGCAGAAGGGCAACATCGCCCATTAATCGCTCCATTCGATCTGTCATGGTCGCGCAGAAGAAAGCTAGTACATACGGCTCTCCAAGCAATAGCCTTGGCCTATCTGGCCGCTCTAGTTGGAAGAAATCTTGGGGTCAAGAACCCCCGAGTTGGGCTCATCGGGCCACCAGGCAAGAGGTGATTGTTGAAATCCTAGATCCGAGACACCAGAAAGGTGTTTTTCGGGACGTGTTCGCAAATGGAGGGAAAAGTGGTGCTCCATCTGGTACTGCTTTACCTGACGACGAGGATGACTGGAGTGATGTTGAGGATGAGTTGGGTTTTGCTGGAGGTTTAGGACAGTTGAATTCGGCCCATAACTTGTCAACGAGCCCGTCTGGTCCCAACAACCTCTTGATAGACTCACCACTCATGGTTTTCTCGGGCACCAAGGCTGGGAGAAGATCAAATCGAAATCCTATGTCAATGAGCCAGTTCAACAAAACCGGCAATTCCCCGACACAAACGACCGTCAGCTCGCCTATCGTACCCTCTGTTCAGAGCCCCCCAACCACTATGGAAGGCTTAGGACCCGAGAGAAATTCGAGTCGAAGACAGCTTCCAGGAGCAAGGACAAACTTTCGGAGTGCTGCCATTGTTGAAGAAGAAGAGGAAGAGGAGGAAGAGTAGATAGTCTCGTTTATTTTATTATCTTCTTCACTATGCCTAGGAAGCAACAAGCATTTCATGGACACCTTTCCCTAGTATGAATAACGATCTACAATGCTTTTTAAATCGAGAATACAGTGGGAAATGTTCCTTTGTAGTTACTATCCACATTGCAGCTGAAGTTTAATTATCCAGTAGGACCTTTGCAGCCCGTTGTGCGTTGGCACGCATGGCCTCCAATTGTAACTCCAGACTGCGTATTTGGCTTCGTGCTTCACGTAATTCCCCATTCAGCCGGGCATTCTCGTCTGCAAGTGCGCTGAGCTAAATAACAGGTTAGAGAAAGCCACATCGTTCTTGGGGACATACATCGCTTTCAACGCTGTATTCTTGTGTGGCAGTCGGCTTGAATGAACTTGAAAAGGTCGCCTGTGCGAGCCCACCGGAAGTTGGTGTGGGTGCGCTTGTCGTAAAGCTGGAGGAAAGGGTTGAAGAACCCAAAGTGGCACTCTTAGGAACCAATGGAGAAGGTGTGATTGGAGTGACTGCGCTTAACGAGTCTGAAGTGTATGGGACAGTGGGAGGAACTAGGGTGAGGGGCCCAGTCGATGCAGAAGTCGTTCCCGTGTTCAAATCAACTACACGCCTGACAATTTCTTTCCTGGAGGCGAAGAACTCGGCGGCATCGACACTTGGCTCGAGACTTGGTGCAGGCGGAAAGATATCGGCTTGGAAGCTATCTGCCTTTCGGGGAACCACAAACGCAATCGGCTCAATCGTTCCAGAGGAAGTAGTTGTCGTAATCTTAAATGCCCTGGCGATTTCGCACTCAGCGACATTGAGTGCACGTCGTGGAAGGAAGCACATTCCTCGTTGAGGGTCTGAGGATTTGTACTCCGAGAGTGGATGAAGAGCGTCTGCCTCGTATTCATAGTATCGAACATTGCCATCGCTATCATCGAGTGTAAGTGACCGTAAGCGATCGAAGGGTAGTACTTACCCTTTACCAGCCAAAAATAGGATACCATTGTCACTCCAGAAGGGCATAGTGACACCGGCGCTTTGATCAATGGACAGTGTCTTGATATTCGCCAAGGTGCCAGAGTCCCAAATGCTTAGCTGTCGATCGCTCATCTTGCTGAAACCGGTCGTCGCAATCCTTCCGGTGTCTCCCATCCACACCACACGGGCACCCTTGATGCCTCCATGCCCTTCGACAGTTCTAACGGCATCCCCTCCTGCTCTGGGATCAAACAGGCGGATCTTTCGATCTCGACAGGTTGTTACTAAGAGCGTTCCTGAGGGATCAAAGTCCAAAGACTGGATAGTGTCGGTGTGTCCACCTAGTATCGAGCGCGGTCCATTATCCACATTTCCCAGGTCCCAAATTTTCACAATATGCTCCCCAGTGGCTGACGCTAAGACATGTGAGGCTGTTGGATGGAAAAGTACTTGTCCGATCTTTCGTGGCGATGCATCAAAACGCTGTACCGGGTCGAAATCGATGGGCTGCCAATGTTCTGTGGCCCAACCATCAAATTGGTGTGATTCGACCTGTGCAGCCCGAGCTCAGGCGTGACACGTAGAGTTGTGCTATAGGCATACCTTCCAAATCAATATATTTCCATCTTCACCACCAGATGCCACCACAGAATCATTGAACGGAGACCAGGTTGTATCCAGAACTGGGGCAGTATGGCCGCGAGCGAGGGGTATAATGTCTGGTAGCTTGTACGGCAGATCATGGGGAGCTGTCCCCCATGGTGTTGGTAAGGGTAGAATTGCAAATGCTCCTCCACCAGCCGATGCCCAGTTAACCGATAGATATTCCTGCAGATACATCAAGTCGCGATAGACAGTTTGTGCGGGAGGCTTACCGCCGAGGCCGCAGCAAGATTCGTGTCCCATGCCTGATTGGAGATCTTTATATTATCAATCGAAAATTCCTTCTTGCCTGTGTGACCATAGACGTGTCTGCGCAAGGTGGCATCGTGACAACCAAAGAATGATAGACGCCGCGGGATTTTTGATAGTGCGATTATGGGAATTGTTCCAAGTTTTGAAGTATTGGAGTGAGAGGAATGCATAATGTCACTCATGCTTAGCAAACAAGGAGTGAATGATGCGAGTGTGGCAGAAGGCTCACCTGTACTTTGAGGCTCGAACAAAACGAGACATGGTGATTCAACACAAGAGATGAGTTGTAAGCTTGATTGTCGCAAGGTAACGTCCAGGGGGTTAACGGTCGGTGACAGTGGTGGCGGAGTTCAAAGGTGAATGTATCGCTTTTTCGACATGGCGTCGATACCAACTTGCTCACTACTGGCTTCGGCGACCATAAAAAGGGCTCCCAGGTTGTTTAGGAGTTCTTCAGCAACGATTATACAGCGATGGGTGTCAACAGAGTCCACAAAACCGGTACGGAACATCCATATGCATAATCCAGTATCGTCAATAACAGTCTTGCAGCTTCGACGGACAGGTTTGTACGACTTTCATCTGGAAAATGGTGCGAAAATGGTTCCATTTGCTGGATATGAGATGCCGTTAACGTACAGTGGGGTTGGCCATGGTAAGAAACTTGTTCCGACCGGTTCAATCTGATGGCTCACCGTTCGTAGTCGATAGCCATAAGCACGTTCGTTCGAGTGTAGGATTGTTTGATGTTGGTCACATGGTCCAGCATTTGTAAGTCCCAGGTGTTTGTCTGGAGCCCTACTCAATTTTGAAAGCTTTCGAGGTGCAGGTGCAACCAGTTTCCTTGAATGGTTGACTCCAAGCAGTTTAGAGGCATTGCCCGCACACTCTTCCACATTGTCGGTATTACTACTTCCGACCGGAGGCATCCTCGACGATACTGTTATCACCAAGCATAATCCTGATGAATACTATGTAGTCACTAATGCTGGAAGACGAGAGGAGGACTTATCATGGTTCGCTGCAAAGCTTAAGGAATGGAATGATAGTCATTCCGACAAAGTGGAACACGAAATACTCGAAAATTGGGGCCTAGTGGCCCTTCAAGGCCCCAAAGCAGCAGACTACCTTCAGGGCTTCGTAGATTCGAACGGCGGATCTAATTATGATCTCAAGAAGCTGACCTTCGGCAAATCAGCGTACCTCAGCATTGCAGGCGTGCAAGCACATGTCGCTCGAGGCGGTTACACAGGAGAAGACGGTTTTGAGGTCTGTGTAGCCCCTTTACACACTATTAAATGTCTGATCTCCCCTAAGATTTCGCTGCCCCCTTCTGAAACCGTGAACTGGACTCGTAAAATACACAAGTTCCCGGTACAGCTGTCAGGGCTTGCTGCTCGAGATAGCCTTCGTCTAGAAGCTGGGCTTTGCCTTTACGGTAATGATTTGGACGAGTCTACATCCCCTGTAGAAGCCGGTCTTACCTGGGTCATCGGCAAAGAGCGAAGAACACTAGGGTCGACCCGGGCTAGTTTCATTGGAGCAGATGCCGTTCTGTCACAGATCGAAAAGGGAGTTCAAAGGAAACGCGTTGGTCTCGTTGTAGAGGGTCCACCGGCTAGAGGTGAGTAACACAACGATATCTGGCCCTCTGCTCACAACCAAGAAGAACATGCACTGCTCTTCCATCCCAGCCAATCCGAGAAGATTGGAGAAGTTACTTCGGGCATTCCCTCTCCAACCACTGGTCAAAACATCGCTATGGGGCAAGTCTTTTCTCTCATGGTCCCACACATGTTGACTTATCGCACCTACAGGTACATCGCGACAGAGTTCTCAAAACGTGGGACAGATATTGAAGTCGAGATTCGAGGAAAGCGAAGGAAGGCTACAGTCACTAAAATGCCGTTCGTTCCGACGAAGTATTGGAGGGGCGAAGGCATAACGACGGCATAGAGAATGTATATAGTATGTTCATTCCAGTCTTTACCCCGACAAGAAATAGGTGTACAGGATTACCAATGATGGGTCCGGAAAGGACACCTAACGAGACGTAACGATTAAATAATTGCTATGCTAATGCGAGAGAAAACCCCGGACAGGAACGAACAAATGGACCAAGCTACCGTTGTATGTATCACTCCCATCGTGGAGCCCAAACTATGACCGCCTCTTCCTCGATCCCTCCCGTTGCATCCTTCTCAAGAGTTCGCTTGATGAGCCATTTATTTTCTTTGGCATCGCCTGCACTCGTTTGTGGAAAACTGGCGCGAAAGCGGACAGCTGCCAGAGATGGTAATCCCACCCCTAGTCCTCTGGCCACCTCGTGTTCGATATAATAGGAATGCGCCCTAAATGAGCGGAGACAAAAAGCGCACTCAAGTGCTGTGCAGTTTGGATTGTGACTAGTGGGGTACAAGGCGAGGGCTAGGTTGGCCGCTGTGA
>WSTP01000116.1:0-30428 GCA_019627735.1 Serendipita sp. 400
GTGGATACTTTCCGCCTGCTGCACCCAATCCGACAACAAACAACGATTCGTCCAAGTGTTGCGACAACTGTGGTGGAGATTGCTCCAGATGCTGCGAAGGTTGCGCCAGATGCTCTGAAGCCTGCAACGCCTGCTGCCAATGTCTCGACTTCATCGCCGAGTGTTTCCGATTCGTCTTTTGCTGCAAAGGCTGCGACTGCAATTGCAATTGCAGTTGTCCCGATTGTAACTGTAATTGCTAACCTTATCGTTTGTGGGTATGTTTTCTTCTTCTCCTTCTTCTGATGCTTACGCTGGTCCTCATGTCAACTCCTACGCCGTGCAGTTTCCGCGCGATATCGCCTCGTCAATGCGGGGCTGCCAAGACTCGGGTTTCTCCGGAGACGGATAGACTTCCTGATAGAGATGGCATTTCAAATCTTGTATCATCGTACTCTCAGTTCCCTTCATTTTTCTCTTGGACGCTCGCGTTGTGACAATATCTGGACTATGGACTTACTTTTTGTAATCGTGGACTCTTGCGCGTTATAGTTATCTGACTGATGTGTAATTACGGACGAGGATAAATAACAGGCTACTGTGGCACGAGAGAAGTGAATTTCAATGATTAGATGTACAAGGTTCAAGATGCGAGGTCCTTGCCCGTGATGATAATCATGATGCCAATCAAGTCAACTACGAGAGAAATTCTGAGTATAAGTGTGATATGAATAGTTTGGGCATCACTAACAGATCACACCGAGGTGTGGGGCTTCAGGAAGGTTCGATCGGAGATGTGGAAGCACACAAAATGCACCTGACAGACTCGTATCAGTACATATACATCACGGACGAATTGAGGCTCACCGAAGCAAATAAGAAGTAACTGGGCTCCTGATAGGCTTCGTTGATGAGCAGAGGAATGACAGCCATTTTGATCCGCTACGGCGAATACGATTGAACCCTTCCCTGTAGAAACGAAGAAGCGTTGGTCACTTTATCCACCAACCGCAGGAGGCGTTCACATACATATATCAAAAGGGTAGGCGAGCAACGGCTGCGAGAGCACATCGTCCTCCTTGTACTGAGCAAAAATGATCTTGGTGGTGACACTCGAGGACTCGCTCCTGGGTTGCTTGTCAACAAGGACAAAATCAGGAAGCTTCCAATAGTACTTACATAGAATAACAATAAATACAGCCTTTGTTTCGTCCCTCACACTGCGTGTCTCCTAGGACGGGTTTTTTGCGACAATGAAGATGGAACAGAACAATATTATAATGACGTTGGGCAGGATACCTATCAAGTCAACTACGAAAAGGAGTTAGTTGTATACGAGCAGGTTGCTGATAAGCAACATACGAAGTGTGCCGAAGGAGGGAGTTCCTGGAAGCATGTACCGGAGACCTGGAAACGCGAACAAAGAGCCTAGGGACTCGATTAATTGTGTGAATTTCAAGAATCACAGTTTGGACGCTCACCCAAAGAAATGGCAATGATATCGGGGGAGGGCCGTTGCTTTCGCGTCACAATAGTAAGATATCTATAGTTGGTGAGTGGCCGTATCCGGCCTAGGTTAATGCTAGGCTCACGTCCTGAGTGCGATGACAATGGAAATGATCCAGCCGGCGATGAAGATCATCAGCGCGGTGACTTTGACCAGACAAGATCGACGAATGATAAAGTTGACATGGAGCTCGCAACCCGCATCTGGATCTGGGTCTTCACATGTGTTCACAGTATTGGATGAGACCTGCCAATTTACTGCAATGACCTTCAGAATCGAAAACAAAGGTATGTGTGTATGTGTGTGTGTAGAGGGGAAAACATTTTGTGCTTACATATGTGACCCCTGATGGAGATACCATGGATGCCTAACGCAAAGCAGTTGGGGAAATCAGCTTGTTCCGCAGCGACTACACCGGGATTAGCCACGCTACGATTGACCATAGGTACACTGCGCACCTTGGTCCGTCAGGGTAAGTACGATTGAGCCTGTCCCTGTTGAGACAAGGAGGCCTTAGCTTATACTCTTTCGAGACCTGCAAGAGTACGTAGCGATTCACGCACAAACATCAAAAGGGTAGGCAAATAGTGGCTGCGAAAGGATGTCATCCCCCTTGTACTGAGAGAATTCGATTTCAGTGTCAATACTGTCGAATTTATGCCTTGATCCATTGTCAGTAAGATGTGTAAACGAGTTGATGGCCTACTCCTTACTGTCCAAGGGTTGAAATTGGAGGGAGAGTGAGATCGTCCACGCAATAAAGGTCATAAGATTTGATAAAAGGTATATTTGTCATGTTTGGGATTCGTGAGTCGGGGACCGCCATGGCATCGCGATAGAGGTTCCATTTCCGGACGTTGGACTTTTCTCCCTTCGAATAGAGGGACGAGTCTCCTGTGACAGGGTACAATAGAGACCAAGAAACCACTTTGAGGTATGTCGGTCAGAGCACGGCGACAATCCAGTGAGAATAGACAGACGCACTCATGGTTTGTCCCTCAGAATCAAATTTGACCAGGTTCCCTCTTAGCTTCAAGTTAGTGGTTTGTCAGTGAAATAAGGTGTAGTATAAGTCGGGATGGCGGACCTGGATTGGTGCATCCTTCCTTTTCCCGCCGGAGCCGTGAATCGTTCCCTGTGCTTTGACCGACGCCACGACAAACGAGAGCCTACGTAATCATTCAGATGTTTATTCAAACAAGGGTGAATAATGGTCATACATAGCGACAAGAAATATGATCAAGGGAATGCGACTTTGGTCTGGTGGTGGTCTTCGTACCATGCGCTTCCCGTGCCCAATTAAATTCGGAGTAGTCGACGCTTTTTGACATGCCATCTTGTGAGGAAAGAAGGGATTCCAATATGAATGATTATTTAGAGGAGTGGTGATGATAGCGTCGTGCGAAGAGTTGGCGAGATCCGAACAATGATTACAGGTTTATATACTAGGATCAAGATCGTAAGACTGCTAAGCCGTTAGAGGACTGAGCCAAGGCCAAGCCCAGACGCGCCGGGCTGTCTTCAGCGCGGCAAAGGGACTCTCAAGTAGCGTTTCGCTCTCTTCTCTGAGTCTTTTCGGTAGATCGGTCGGTTATAGTTCTTGGGAGAAAAGATTGTTCCCCCATGGCTCGTAGACGATATCAGTACTGAGGTCGCGGACTGATCAAACCGACGTCTAATAGATGTTGGTTCACGAACGTGACCAAACAAGTACGAGTACGGAAAAAAAGTATATTCAAATAGTCGTCAGTCCGTTGGGTCGGCCAGCTGGTCCAGAGCGAGTGGGACGGTCATTTTGAAAGTGTAAGTCGGAGCCAAGCTTGGCTTCGCCCTGCAACGCTGGTTGGATTTCCTGTCTCGCCCGCAAAAAGCGCGTCCCCCCTGACAATATGATACCAAGAAATTGGTCAGATTGGCTTATTTATCCCAAGGACACCACGCACGTTGGGTGGTGGTCGTTGGATAGGTTCCAAGTATGACGAAGATTGAGCTCGTACTTTCATGGTATACTCTTTCCAGGACCTGCAAGAGCGGAAGTTTTGCGTACAGACCCCGAAAGGGCTGGTTGAATAGTGGTGACCACAATCAACACACTTGATCGTCTCGCAACCTTTTCCATTCCGCTACTCGACGGTTATACTGGTTCACAATAAACGTAATGATTCCTTGGCTCGTACATCACTTGGCATTCGGAGGGCCTTGGGCTTTCCCCATGTCATTCCACACCCCATTATATCACGCCTCAACCTAATACGGATCCTTCCATTTCGGTCTTGGACTTTGTGACATCACTCTTCGAACCATGGCTTTAGCTCTTGTGATCTCGGACTTCTGTGTGCTATGATTATCTGACAAACAGATGTTTAATTACGGAGCGACCCAGGAGGAAGGGGCAAAATGCATAGGGCCGATTGAATACCCTGTGGGAGATAGGTTTTTATCAATCCCAAAATGCCATTTGACCGTCCGTTTATGCGACCGGGTGCTGCACTGATCCATAGGAGAGACGAAAGCTTGAACTGACTACGGCCACGGCAAAGTCGCCTTGAACGAACATGACCTCATACATCTACACTCACAGATCTTTCTTTGAAAGACAAGGAGCATACATGTTTGGGACCTCGTCACATCAATCGCTTCAGCTGGTATTATGCCTGCGACTGCTCGGACTGCCTCTGTCTAGGCAGAAGATGAAATTGTAAGTACTATTGTGACGGTGCCAATACCTGCAGTTGCTACTAGGAACCAACCCCGCATGCATTTGGTACGCTCCCTTACTTTGCACAATTCGTGCTCGTTTTCATTTACGCAGTCGCGCTTACATTACCCGAATGCCAAAAACCGAAGCTTCCTGTCTGTACATCCTCTGAATTTTCTTATTCGACTCGAAACTGAAGCGGATTTCCACATATCTATATCGAAACCTCGCTTTCTAGACTCTGAATACGTGTAACATGTATACTCTTTACTTCGGCGACCCGGAATTACTGATTCATAGGCTGTGACCCGAGACCGCTGCGTGCCGGGTTACCTTGGTGGACGATGAATGAGGAGGTAAACTCCGGATAGGGCTTGGCAGAGAAGCACAGTTGATAACTGGAATGAGGTTCTACGGTTTTGGCATGTATAAACGCCTGAAAGTCGAAGGCCCGCGCCTATATGTCCGATCGGATACTTATAGGCCAAAGTTTTGACCCCCCCCTCCCCCCCACCTCGCAGATCCCAAACCAAGTCGGAACCAAGAAGTGCAGTAGGTGAGCCTCTTTAACCCTCGTTTGGTCATTGTTCTATGACTCTAACGTTTGTATTTCATACGCCGATTGCTGGATGAAAGACCAAGCTCACGCTACAATGAACCGCGAAACAACCTCCGGTCAACAGATAGAACAGGTAGAGCCATCCATCTCATAGTATTCTCAGTTGCCGTATCGTTAACTCCTTTTTCTCCGTTGGTGAAAGACTGAACGGACAGCGACCAGTGCTCCGACGCCCGCCCAAGAGCCTGCTGTAAGTGCTTGCCTAGTTATATCTTCCTTCTATCGACTAAAGGAAACTCTTAGAAGTCTTCTGAACCCCAGAAGTCTGACTGGACTGGCGGATACTTTCCACCTGAAAAGGACGACCAGAAGAACAAGGACAACGCTCGAGACAAGAAGAAGAACAAAAAGAAGAAGAATAAACAAGAACGAGATCGACGTGATACAAGCGGCACTAATCGTCAAGACAACGTCCACTGTTTCAGCGACTTTGTGGATTGCGTTTTGGCCAGCACCAGAGTCTGTAGGATGTGCAAATGCAAGTGCAATTGCAGTTGCAGTGATTCCGACTGTTGAAAGGAAATGCCAAACTCGGGTATTTGGCGCGCTACTCTTACTCCTTTGTGCAGTGTATACTCGTTATCGAGAAGAACACCCGGCCGTAGACTCAATCGCGCTTATCCTCGGCTGCCAAGCATCGGCGCTCCGGCATTGTTTGTTGTAGATCTTTTTCAGTCCTTTCTTTCCTATTCCAGTCAAGTTCAAGACTGGTTTTGAATTTATACACATATCCAACCGTTAATACCGCACCGCACCCTGAATATTATGACTGTCTTTTACTTTGGGCCACATCGAAATATGGACGTACGGATTATAATCTTAAACTACTGCGCGTTGGATGTGGACCAGGGAACGCAAATGAGTCAACAAAGGATAGGAATTTGGCCGGAACTGAGGATAATGTTTATGACAGGAGGGGGAAGGGCGTTCAGCGTTTGGATGTGCGTATATAAACCTGAAAGGTAAGGCCTCTCACATCAGCCAAAGCATTCGACCGGAACCCGACGATCCGACGGACGTAAACTCTGACCCGTCACTGCAGAATCCAAATCAAAGAGGTGCAACTGGTGAGCCCCCTTATCCCTATTTTGTTCTGGCTTTCGTAGTTCTTACCTTTTTTTGGTTTCATATGCTGATTGGCCGAGAACAGACTAACCACTATGAGCACTCCGGAACCTGTGAGCAAGGAAACCTTATGTCTGCACTACTTCTCGACTAACAACTGATACTTCTAGCAGTCTCCTTCTACGGCTCAAAAGTCTGACTGGAATGGGGGATACTTTCCAGTACCACCAGCAGTAGATCCTGGACAGGGCACGACTGAAGTTCGTGCTGACCAGAACAAGGAGAAGACGTCGAGTCATGACTGGTGTAATGGCAACATTAATTGTCACGACTGCATCGATTGCTGCTGCTGCTGCGCCCAATGCCTCATCTGTATAACAGATTGCCTCCGGGCCTTGGCCGCTTGCTGGAGTGCATGTGGTAAATGCGACTGCAACTGCGATTGCAATTGCGATTGTTGATATTAACACTTGTAACGGATGTCTGGTATGCTCCTTTTCTCTCTGATATACGTGCTCGTTATCACTCACCATAAGCCGCACCAGTTTCGATCCGAGACGCTTCCACCGGGTAGCCGATACACGGCGCTCCGAGGACTAGACCATATGATCTTTTCGAACTACTTTATTTAGATTCAGTAAACAGGACGATTATTCCGATAAAGTCACGAACCACTGGCTCAAGACTTTTCATGCTCTTATGCCGTTTTTTTTTTTCTTTTGGGAGATTGGACAATCACTCTTTGTACTAATAGATCACTAAATATATACGTCAAAGATCCTTATGTACTTCAAGCCTTGTCCAAATTTGAGGCGGAGTTTGAAATGTTTTTGGCCCGGACCTTCCTCTCACATTCTGAGCAAAGTCTCATCAAATCTCTCGAAAATATCAAATTTACACCCTCGTCTACGACTTTAATTGCACTACATGCTCCTGCACCGAAACTCCAACCCTTGTTCGACCAAATCTCCAAGCTACCGTCAAAGAATATAGGATGCTTATCGGCACCAATATCTTCAAAGCACCCTATATCACTCTCTCTTCTCAATATACCTTCTTCTATTGAACATCGTGTATGGCGGTCGACTATCCCAGGTACAGAACGTGCTCAAGTTGGGCGGTGGTATTCTAGAGAACAAATCAAGCGCGAGAGAAATGAAGGATCCATGGAATCATCTCCTGATTGGAATTCTGATACTGCACATTCGCCTGCCTTGCCTCATGCTCTACAGGGATTCGTCGAGGCCAAACGACAGTGAGCATATTTCTCGCAAGGAAGCAATAAACTCTCATGAAATCACCATAGGATCTCTGGACTACTCTTTTTCACTGATGACGCTCCCCAGGGGCTTGCTACAAGCTTGAACCATTACTTTCCCAAAACGGCAAAGGTGATTTTCGTCGTCGAATCACTTCTAGTACGCTCCTCCTAAGCTATCGTAGATAGGTTCAATTGCGTCTTCGACTCCTTTCATCACAGGAAGACCGTTTACCATTTTCGAATCTGGGTCGATTTACTCGGACGGCGCAGTCGGAGTGGCAATTGCTGGCACCAAAGCATCAGGGATTCATCCAAACTTTTCATCTCTGAGACCTATCGGGATCCCATTACTCACCACAAGGTATGTTCGTCCTCCAGTCGACAAGTCATGTGCTAAATACGGTCACAGCACGGCTTCCAACATAATTTATACCATGAATGATCTGCCAGCAGCAGATATTCTAGCCCAGCTGCTTGGGTCTCGGGATAATGCAAACGTCGAAGATCGTCCGGCGATCTATTTGGGTGTCTTGGATGCCCAAGAAAAGGTAGACATATCCGTATTTCCACCCTTCTTTACCATATTTCTAACCTTATGGGAAGATAACTCGAACTTTTTCTGTTTTGGCTGGTTCACCGTCTCGAGGTGCTTTGCTCTTAGACGGCGAACACTCCCCAACTGTTGGATCAAAGGTCCAGTTCTTGATTTCGGCACACGACACCTTGGATCATTTCGACATTACCACTCCCCCGATGACCCAAGGGGGCTCCGCTATTGATGCTCACTTTGCCTGTTTGTCGCCTATGGACACAAATTCAAGCAGTTCAATGACACCGAGTAACGACGAGACGATCATCTACAATCGGTTTTTGGTTGCTAGCGAGAATGGGTTTATGATGGACCGGGGAGAAGGACTCTGGGAATGCAAAATCCCTTTCGTTGGTGCGTCCATGAAACTGAGATGACCGTTAATTACACAGTATATACTTGACAAGATAAATTTCGATCGAGCTATGGATTTCGTTGGTCGTTCTTATTGTCCTTGGGACCTCAGTGCAAATTCCTCAATTCCACCGGCATGATCAAGGGAGACTTTCCTCATCTCCGGCCTAGCTTCCGCAATCATTCGTAGGTTGTTGCAGAGCCGGTCCAAGGGATGTCCCATGACCCGAGGCGAGTATATAACTCGTAGGTGAGATAGACGGTCCGATACGTCCAACCCATCCAAAAGACCAAGAATCGCGTTTTCGGAACCAAACGTGATATTTTGAAGCGTGAGCGAAACCAGTTTGTGGTTCTGCGTGGCTAAGCTGTGGAATGTCGAGAAGGCTACTTCCATATTTTCGAGTTTGATATTCTTCGGACGCCAGGGTAGCATATCTGGCACATCTGTCTCCCAGAGTCTATCGAGGACTATTTGAGCCCGTCGTAGACTGAACTCTTCTGTGTCAGTCAAGCGTATTTGTAAATATGCTAAGTTCTCGAGCTGAAGGAACTCGATCCCTCGTATATCGTTACTGACGACCACCAGGTCAGTGAGATTGTCGAGAGTTATTGGGGTGGATATGTCCAGGCCGTTCCGAGATACGAGATGCAATCCACGGAGCGAACCGAGGTGGAGGGTGGAGAGACCACCAGAGACACTTTGGTGAGCTATGAGCCGCATTATAATTTGTGCTAAGTGTGGCATTGCAACGTGTTCACCGGCCTGTTCCTCGTCTCTCGCTATCAACGGACCATACAATCGTGCTAGAGCGCTATCAGGTAATACTTCTGCCAAATATCCGAGCGAGCTTTTTATTTCCTGTGGGTTCGTTCTCAAGAACGAGACATGTCGGAAATAAGGAGGCTTATTGTAATTCCCGTTCGTCACTTCCGTTCGACCGTAGCCGTGAAAGTGGACCAGGCGGAGGTTCTTGGACGTAGACTCGATGGAATCGAGCACGCTTCGGAAAGGGACTAAGCCCGAACTAGGGAAGGTTGATTTGTGATGTTGCATATGGAAGGTGGCACGGGTCAACAGAGGTAGTCCATGACTGAAGATGTCGACGGGAAATCGAAAGTTTCCGTCGATTGTCTTTTCCGAGTTCTCGATATGCAGTGTCTTCCATCGACGAGTGGTCGCAGAGACTTCGACGATCATCCGTTGGACCGTCTCGAGGTCGAGACTGGAATGCGACCAAGTCAGCATGATCGCCACATGCATGCCTCCTCCTTTCACCCTCTCTAAAGCCCTTTGTAGCCTGGGGAGAGAATTACAGACTTCCTTGCCACCCCTTCGACGGCTGATAACGTCCAAGTCGGAGGTGACCATGATTCCAGACCACAGTTCTGGACTCGATAGTACGACTTCTCTCCATTGAGAGCATATCTGTGCTAGATTCCATGGCGAATGATCGTCGTCGTTCTTGAGGGCTTCATCCAACCAGTTGTAGTCGGGCCGGATTACGAGGCGAAAGATTTCGAGCAGTATATCTTCGTTCACTTTTCGAATAGGAGCAAGGAAGGATTGTAGTCCTCTAATGTTCGCTTCTAATTGTACTTTTCGCTCTTGCAACCTGTCAGCTCGCTCCTTGAACTCTTGCCTAATCTTGAGACGAGCTTCATTCTCCTCTTCCTCCACGTTCTTTAATTCCTGTCTTATCCCATCATTTTCCGTGCTAACAGCCTAGAGCCTCGTAGTTAGACCTTTTTCACGTATATAGAGGAGGGTGAGAGGCAACGTACAAGACGCCTCTTGAGATCCAACACGAGTGGCGCCCAATATTCATGTTCTTCCTCCAACCTTCTCTTCTCTTTTCTTCTTTCCCGTGAGATTTCTTGGTCCGTTTGAGTTATTTGCGTCGAAAGCTGTGATATCTTGTCCAATGTGGCTGTCGTCGCTGCCTCCGTCGGTAGACAGGCCCTCTGAGAAGGATCCGCCATGATTTTTTTCAACCTCCCAGATTAAATAAGCGACTCTAAGGGATTAGATGTAGATAATGGATGGAAATGGTAGGGGTGAAAACACTTGAAGTACACGTCGCCTGGGTAATAGTCAGTGGCTCAGCGCCCCAGGGCGCGTCTAACATAATATGACAGAGCCCGTGAGCCGCAAAGAGAGCCGATTGGACCGAGAGAGAACTACAAGTTACAATAGCAAGTGTCACCGTTTCCCGGCCTTCGCTATGATTGGTATGTACCGTGCGGTCATATTTGTTATTCAGTGCAGTTCCGCCATAACCCATACAGCATACCTTGGAGTATATATTCGTAATAATCTTGTAATAGCCGACAGTGAAAGCTCATAATGTTGCCCAACTCGTTTCTGGATGCGTCCCGTACTCAAATCGAATCGCACAGGATGGGAACTCTCACTCGCAGCCGTAGGCAGGATTTTGAAAAGAAAAGGTCACAACAGCACTTGTTATTGACGAAGGTGTGATGGTAAGGAACCAGACTAGCTGATCCCGAAACCAAGGTTGAATAAAAGCACAAACTGAACCCATCGAAAGAAAAGAAAAAAGAAGGAATGGGGGAAAGGGTAAAGGGAGAGGAATGATGGGTCAGGAATAAGTTAAGAAATAAGCAATACGACGGGGTTTCACCAACTTGTATATGCGGAGGGGGGGGAGGGGGTGGGAGTACTTGGGTATTTGACGAGGTATGGGAGACAGGGAAGGAGAAAAAAAAACCCCTAGTAGTAGCTGGTCCTCTCTTTATTTTGTCGTCTAGATTTGTATTTAGTTTTTTTTAGAGAAGGGACTGCCTGATGCGTTCGGGTGATAGCTCCTCGATGAGTTCCTCGAGAGATTGGAGGACCTGGCTTGCACTCGTGCTGCAAACGCCATTAGCCTTTCGAAGGGTCGTCATCTCGAGAATGATATTCGAGAGTTCGGGCATGCATCTTCCCAAGACTTGATCGATGAGCAAACCCAAGTCTCGGAGGTCCTCGAGGAATAAATGGTTGGTTTTGTCTTCGACGATTGCGCCGTGCGTGAAATCGGCCTATTTAGAAACAGAATGCGTATATTAGACATTTATGTAGTTTGAGTTGAGGTGAAATACGCACGAGATAGTAGCGCACGTTGGAACGGATGCGATTCCATTGGCCTTCTTCTTCTTCGTATTTGTTACCTTCGTCCATCATGACAACGCTGGCGTTGATATCACCGTGGACGACATTGTTCTCTTGAAGGAAGATCAGACCCTATATGCGAGGGCAAGGGTCAGTAACGTTGATTATGAGTGGAGAAAATGCGAATAGCGCACCTGAAGGAGTTGCATGAAAAAGTCGA
Source organism: Serendipita sp. 400 (assembly GCA_019627735.1). Lineage (NCBI taxonomy): Eukaryota > Fungi > Basidiomycota > Agaricomycetes > Sebacinales > Serendipitaceae > Serendipita > Serendipita sp. 400. The sequence continues at coordinate 11,408 of WSTP01000116.1, forward strand.
AACCCTCTCCGACTGTTCCGATAGGAGAATCATCGAATGGGATCATGGTCTCGAACACGGCGAGTGCCTCTCCCTCCTCGCTTGCCGTATCGCTGTCGCTGTCCCCATTGTTCGATGCAGCAATAGTATTGCTCACTTTATCGCACTCGTCTGCGTTGACGATGGAGATGAGGGGCGGTGAGGGGTTCCAAGGATCGTAACGGGAAGAAGGCGTGTTGAGATATTGGAGAAGCTCAATCTCGCGGTTGCTCTGAACCGTTTTGGTCATCACTTGACGCGGGTCTGAGAGATCTCTCGGTGCAATCTCACGCACGCACAGCTAGATCAGAGTGAAGAAGAATATTGTCAGCCGAGGAGTGGGGATGGGAACAGGCACACAGCCGCCGAATAAGGAGTGGCGTACTCACCCTTGAGGAAGGAGACGGCTTTGAGGATGTAGTAGTAGTAATGATTTTGGTGACTTTTGACGTAGTGGATTGCTTTTGTAAAGGCTGTTCGCCATGTGTGGGCGCCATCTTGTCATCCTTCCCTTCTTTAGAACGAGAAAGATAGCCCGTTCCAGAAGGGTGGTGAATATTCGCAGAGGGGCTCGCTCGAATCCAGTTTGGTTTGTCTTCAGGTTCGTGAGAGGGCGAGTGCCAGTACCAGGTCGAACCGACGCCGATGGGGGACGTCTCGAGATCGTCGTAAAATGAACCGCTGGAAGAGGACCAAGTAGAAGACTCGAGTCCCAGGTTCCTCACAGAGTCGTCAGAGTCTTGTCGGCGGTGTCGTGGGCGATGGCGCTGGAGTTGTGGGCTTTGTGCGTCCTCGAGTGGGACGTCCTCGAATTCTCCAACGTCGCTGTGCATGTCTGCGTCGTCCAAATCAATTGGAACGTCTGCGCACCCTCTCGTAACGAAATCCAAGGTAAAAGGAGAAGCTGAAGAAGAAGCTGAGGTGGCGAGAATAGCAGTGGTGGCCATGTTGGATGGAAGATGGGTGGATATAGATGAAAGGAGGACAAGTGGAAATGAACAAGTAGAAAGAAGAGAGAAATAAAAGGCCTGCCCTCCAAATGAAGAAGAAGAAGAAAGAGAAGGAGAAAGAACGGAAAAATGGAAAAGAAATGGATGAAGAGGGGGGAGAGCAGTGGGCTGGACGGGAACTATATAGGAGCTGGGAAAGCGAGCGAGGCGCAGAGGCCGCTGTCCGTGGGTGAGCACAGCTCAGCTAATAAGAATGAGAGAGAGAGCGTTGAATATTACCGCCTACTGTTACCAAATTCTGTTCTTTGGCTGCAGAGAAAGCGAAAGCGATGATAGCCTCAGACCGAATCTCATCTCTCACGCACAGGTATATAGGCAACTGCCACTCTGGGTACGGTTGGCAGCATTTCCAAGGGAATCAGTCAGAGAATCCTTGTGAAAATATAGCTGTATATTAGCAGTAGGGCCTGGTGTCCACTTCCTCTGCCTCCGAACGCGGCATCGTCTGCACGACTGGGCTGTCGAGGTCAGGGCCAAGTCTCGAACAGGCAGACCCAGCCTCCATCGCAGCCTAGCCTCCAAGCTAGACACGACCACTGGAAACCTTTGGGACAACCTAGAGCCTCATAGCTATTCGTATGATCCCTTCCGAATACGACTCTGGACATGTTCCAGTACGATGCCCAGGCGGTCGCTCACCCGTCCAGTTCCTCCATGGCCATATATAAGCAATGGGCCCTCTCTGGTCGCTCAACAATCAACCAACGATATCTTTTGCAATACCTCCAGCGATTCATACGTCTATCTGACAAAGGAGATCAAACGTCCTTGACAAGATGCAGCCCATTCGATCCAACTTCAATTCACCTCTTACTCGTCCTATGCTCTTGAGGAATACGAACCTCATTGCTCGGAATAATGGTAGAACAGCAGTAGCAAGGGCTTTAATTCCAGCACGATCAGTAGCCTCGTTCGTGCCACCAGTGAGTATTACTAACCACCTATACGTCCCTTTCCAGTTCCAATGTTAACTTTCAATGACTGAATTCTGTCTAATAGGGCAACCACATGCCAAAACCACCTATCGAGGTTTACCCCCTCTTCGTCATCGTCGCAGTCCCCCTGTGTTTGGCGACATGGATAATGTATGAGAAACGTGAGCGACTATTACTTGCACCTCAATCTATAGACTAACATTCCCTCTTCCAGTGGTTAATGATCCAGGGGTAAGCGGCAGTCATGATCATCGATACGATCCCAATCATCCAGGCCACCCCATCATCTCTCATGAGCACTGGAGTCCCGATTACTGGGCCCTATAATCCGAAAACACCTCTTCCTACATCTTCCCAACTCCTGTTCTCTTTCATATTCCTCCCACCTCGACTGCCCGATTCGATTCTTACACTCCTCCCTTTCTAGGTGATCGTGACGACGCCTAGATGGCAATCGGGCTTCGATAAGAAAAAGTTCCCCGACGGTGTACCTACGAGATCCCAGACACAGACGACAGCCTAAGCGTATAAAGGGCCCAGACAGTTATTCCTTTCCCTTCCGGGCACTTCAGCCACATCTCATCGGTTCTGCAGAATTGTGATTTGTATTCCAATTACGTTTTTGTTTGTATAGGCATAGAAATAATAATGTATAACGGCGACCTGAGCCCGCCCCCTTTGAGTTCTTGCAGCAGTGTCCCGACCCAACGTCGAAATTTGACAGATAAGCTAACAAGAAAATAAGCCTAGCCACATCCATCAGAGAGACCAGGCGTCAATTTGCTCGATCACGGCACTGGCCGCATCTTGCCAAACTTCGTCCCATGGCAGATGGTGACCTGCACAGCAGTCGGAAATCGAAATAGCGTCAGTTCCCAACCATTCACACAGTTCAGAAGCAAACCCCAAGAAAAAAGAAGAAAAAAAGAACTCACCAGCATCCTTGACGATTGTGAGCGGTGCATCCTCATATTCTCTCGCCGCACGTCTCATGATATCGGGTGTCATGATCGCATCTTTCTCTCCAGCAATCCACGCCACTCTCCCACTCGCACCTTCTTTCACCTTCTTCGCATCCTCTCGGGTAATAAACCTGAGCATCATCGTCTGTGGCCAACCTACACTCTCCTCTGGATTCATCCCCTCGTAAAACTCTTCCAACTCAGTTTGTCGCATCCTTGGACCGAAAAAGACTTGTCGGACGAGACGAGGTGAAGAGAGCGGTGCCTTTGGGTCACCACCCAACCCGATGGCACGGAAACCGAACATGGGATCGAAACGGAACCAGTTTAGGTAGACAGACCAACCCCCAGAGGGAGGGAAGGATGCCATGAAAATGGCACCGCTCGTCAACGGTTCGGTCGTGGGCGTGTGTCGACGGTTGGCTAATACGTATTGGGATAGTCCACCACCGGCCGAATGTCCTAAGACGATCGGTTTGGGACGATCTGGGTGTAGAGTTGTGCGAATGTAGTCAAGCGTTCGTTCGAGGTCGGGTGCGTATTCAGATACGGTCATCTTGACAAAATTGGATGGACGAGGGGATTGACCGTGTCCTGAACCGAAACCAAAAGTCTTCAGTCTCTCATTTTGAGATGGAGGAACATACTACATACCTGTGAGTGAAACTGAATAGACGATTCGACCGCGACTAGCGAGATATGGCAGCCATTTTATGTAGCAGCGGGCTGATCCGAAGCCTCCATGTACCAAGAGCAAGGGAGCTTTATCGAGTGGGATGTCGTTTGTTTGTTCACTCGTCAACTCACCCACTAAAAGCTCCAGTCCGTCGGGCGTGGTCGTACGTTTGACCCCCGGCGGGAGTTTATGGGGCTTCAATGGAGGTCTAAGTGTTCGAAATAGTGGGAGTGTGTTTAGAAGAACGACCGGAGTAAGGATCACGACACCCACAGTGATCGCGATTACTCCTGGATGACGGAACGACGACATGGCAAAGAAGTTTGAGACTTGGAAAGATGTAAAGTATTGGTTTGTGTTTGAAGACTGTAGTTCCACAGGAGTGAACTCTGCGGCCCTTTTGTAGTCGAGTAAACACTCTCTTGGCCCGGAGGCACTGCTTTATGCTTTCGCTTCAGCGCTCGGTGACTGTGACGGCGAGCGCCTGTACGTCAGGGAAATGTTCTTTAGATAATCAAGGACCACCGAACGGAGTCCCTTCTTGTCGGCATTAGAACGAATATAGCATTCTGGAATCGATGATGGACCTTCGGAATTAATTATGTAGGCAGTTCAGCGTCTCCTTATTTCCATAAGCATTTTCGATACGGAGTCTCGGAAGTTGTAACGAGTAAACAGTGAGGATCAGATGTACAATGGAGGAAAGGGTTTGTCACTGTCAAGTAAGTGGTCAAGAATAAGTTGGCCTTTCGCACTTTCGCCACCACCACGAGTCTGTCGACAAAAATATTAAATTAAACTAAAAGGATCGCTTGGTATCTTAATAATGACCTACAGGAGTGAAATGGACGTAGGGGACCATTATCAGGTGCTGGGTGTGTCAACGGATGCCTCACAGGACGAGATCAGGCGTGCCTATCATTCATCATTACTCCAACATCATCCAGATAAGCGTATCAAATCATCCGTGACAGCTATTTCCCAGGACCAATTGCCTGTCCCCGTCTCCTCCACTGCTGCAAACGAGAACGGCCACACTCTCAACGTCGATCGAATCGTGGAAGCGTATAGAGTCCTCTCTGATACCTCTTCCAGAGAAAAGTACGATCTATCTCTTGCTGATCGGGATCAAAACGCCGATTCGCGTCGAGCTATCGTCACTGGCCCACGACCCGCCAAAGTAGTCTCTTTGGACGAGTTCGAGGAAGTGGAAACCTCTAATGGATCGGTTTATACGCACTCGTGTCGTTGCGGAGGCTCTTTTCTCATTGACGAAGCGCTTCTGGAGGACGATGTTCACCTCTTAACATGTGACTCTTGTTCAGAAGTCATCTGGGTGGGATACGAAGCAATCTAAGAGGTCTATATTCATGGGAGGTATACCTCGCTTCTTCTTCAGATGACGAGGTCACTCTTCTAGGTCGACTTGACGGTGAGCGGAACCCATCCCATAGGCTGTACCATCAATCAAAATCTGATGCTCCGTCACACGCACAGACGATACATGGACCGTACTCCAAGATCATTCTCGATGGGGTGTTTCGCTTCCGGATGAGGTTACGGAAGCGAGTTTGATCCTCGTCCCGAGCAAAAACTCGACAGCGACAGTGACAGCTCCGGCCAAACGAGAAGACCTACCTACTTCGCCTCCTAGAACCAAGCACTGCACAACGCCCCACTCCACTGCTTGCGCGCCATCTGTTTCCTTGAGAAAAGAGACTAGTCCAAAACGCTTGCGAAGTTTTCGGACGGCGGCCGCCTGCCTATTCGCTAAACTCGCTCGCTCGCTGGCTGTCCCGCCCTTTCGCGCCCCCCTCTCAGTCTCGCGCCTCCCATCAGCCTACCGTAATGGTCCCATACAGAGTGTTTCTCTGCCACCCCCTGGGATCGCGTATAGAAGTGACAGCAACAGCCTCGAACGTGAGATGATGGTTTCGAGGCACGATCAACAGGCATTTAGCAGTGAGCGGTTTGCCGTTTGGGCGATGGGCAAAAATCCGACAATGAAAGAAGCGGGCGGGGAGGTGGTTCTGAACGATACCCGCTTCTTCTTCTCTCTCTTTCACGTTCGGACGCGCAAAGATAACGACATTGCTTCTGGTCCGGTGCGCGGGATGCGCTTCTCTCTCTCTCTCGCCCAATTACGTCAATCTTGCGGGATGGATGTGCGCATACGAGGCGGGTGGTAGCAACCGTGTGACAGATATCGGATTGAGTGGTCGAGAGGCGGGATTAGGTAGCGTGTAGTCGCATGTCATAGGGCTTAGGCTCGAGATGCTATGGTCGTCGTCATTAAACCAAACCTCTTCTATGACTCTCGAGTATGGCTTTTCAGAGTGACAACCCCTCTCGTTGATACGAGTCCGGACTCCATCCAGCATCGTTTCGTCGAAAGAACGTAGAGGAGATAGTGGGCAAGTCCAGCCCTCCGTGTTCCTCGAGCCTCGACATCAGAGAGGTGCACTAGAATTTCTCCAACTGGTTCACCGCATGGATTCTTGGATATCGTAGGCGAGTAGGGGCCCTCCCCCTCCCCCCTACCCTCCCCCCAACCTCCCTCGGTGAGAATAAAGGTGGAAGTACCACGGGGAAATCCTAAATTTCTGAATATAGAGTCTTGTACTCCAGACCAAATACCCAGAATTTCTTTCAGGTGACCTACTGCATGGCCTGGTTCTCACTTCATTATCTTCCCTCGCCCTCGTCTATCAACGCCACCACAGGCAGACGGACAAAGCCACCCCGGTTTTTTGTATCGTAGCTCTGCGGCGCTGACCCCAAATGATGTGAGGCAATGAATATGTGTCGGTCCCCTATCACATATGGTCGTATCCTCGTCCCAACGATCACAGATTTTACCGCAGGGCCATGCAGATCGCTGTATTCGATAACGGATACTCGATTTGGAGGAAAAGAGTGTGTTATCGGAAACATCGACATTGATCCCTTGTATTAGAGGTGGTTCTGTTGGTTATCCAGTTGTGCTTATAGCGGAGGTTCGAGGGAGCGTCTCGATCCTCATAGTGACCCTTGCCTTCCCGAGATTGAAGAATGAAATGATGTATAATTTTCCGTATGCCACAGACAGCATCAGTTCAAAGTATTAATTTCTAGGGTTGCAAAGGCAGGCACCGTTCGAGGCGATGGGGCAGCGGGGGCTAGAGGTAAAATTTGAGCCTGGCTAGCTCCTCTGAGTTTTCTTACCTTTTTTCTTTTCCCTTCAAAGACTGAAATTTCTCGACGACTGATGAATTTTCCCTCATGACATGATCCAAAGCCCGCTGATCTGAAGGGAAGAAAGCCGTATATGTTTGAGAAAATGGAAGTCGGACGATCCGGGAGATTACTATCAGCTTACTCCTGTCACTTGTGCTCTTTTTCCCTGCATTTACAGACCGGTAATCAGGTTTTCCTCGCAGACTTCTCAGTCCGCTCTCTCGCTCGCGCGCTCAGGGCTGTTCTGGCGGCCGTCGTCGTCTCTTCCTAGTCCGATCAGTCCTGTCCCGTCAGTCTGTCCGCCTTGTGCGAATTCCATTCGAATTATCTTGAATTATGTTGCCGCGGTCAATGGTAAACCGAGTTTGATTCAATCTACAAAGCAAAAGCAAAGCCGTTCACTACTCTTTTCACCCTACCGCATTCGACCGACCCTCTCTTTCCCCCCCTTTTACTCGCGCTGCTCGCTCTTTCTCTCGTCATCGGCACTATAGTGCACGGTGTGTATCAGATTCTCGTGTTAGTCGTTTAAGATCACGCCTAGCTCATCGTTTTCTTGTTCGACCTGTAGATGAAGCGGCAGAGACCGTCACTCGACACCTCGTTCGGGTCTCTGTCTTTGGGAAGACCAGCACTATCAGTGTCTGCTAGCGATGCTCAGAGAGTCCGAGCGGACTCGGCTGCGTCGCATTCTTCGTCCTCTGTTGCATTCACGACCCCGCCAGACGGTAGATCTCCCTATTACCATCCACGACTCGCTTCATCACTACTGAGCACGAGCTCACTCAATCCAACTGAGGCACCCAGAAATGATGCCGTCCTCAACCTCACTCATTCCCCTCAAGACACAGACGACCTCCCCGTGGAAACACCAGAGATTTACGAATACGTCAAGGCAAAATACGACTATACCCCAACGGACCCATCTGGTCTGTCTTTTACAGCTGGCCAATTCATCCAAGTCCATTACAAGGACGAAAGTGGTTGGTGGAACGGCGAGGTCGCCAATGTCCGTGGTTGGTTTCCTTCAAACTATCTCGTAGAAGACTCTTCAAAGTTCGTTAGAGCACCTACACAGGTGAGTGTAGTTTTTTTCTCTCTCATTTCCCCTGTTGCTGTTGCTCCCCCTACCCCTGTTTGGGTCGTCATCCGTTGGTATTGCCCTAATGCAAACGCCGTTGGCGCGGCTTCTTTGCGTACGGCTTTCAGTCATCATGATCATCCCGGGACGTTCGCCGCTGGATTAGACGCGTCCCTGTTCAATGAGAGACCGCGTCCCAGCCTTTTGGTTCCCGCTTACCATCTGTTAACCTCCCGTTTTACCACTCTGAACCCATCAGAGAAATAGTTCGCGTCATTTTTTCAGACGCCTTCCGGGGTTGATATGACTCTCGTGCGTCGTGACATATGCCGCTTTGGCGGTTTCGCCTTTCGTGTGGATGAGGGGGCAGGCTGAAGGCTGTTACCCCGTTAACACTTTACACCCGTCTGATCGTTCATGCTGTCACGTCAAATCGGCTACCTCAATTTGCTTTTATCTATTTCCCATCTCTTTTGCTTTTCAAGGATATTGATCAATTTCGTTCGTTATGATTTGTCCAGCATGCCTTTTTCCAGCGAGCTCGCAAGGGAAGTACACCATTGGACTCACCTCAAGAGTCACCCACAACACAAACCCGTAACATCTTCTCTGGACGTATACATCCAAGCGGGCAAAGCCCAAGCCATCCACCATTCAGCGCCTCAGGTTTGACAAGATCAAATTCCAATAACCCGTACTTTCGGAAAACATCCTTGACCACCACCAGTGAACACGACGAACATTCCATTAACGGGTCTCGTAATCCTTTTCGCGATAGGACACAACGGCTCGTCGGGTCTAATGCGGTTGAAAACGTCCGCCATCGTATCGCACTCGGTCGTTCCGTTTCAGCGCAAAATATCCATGCCTCACGTGGACAAGTACCGCCCACAGCTTTTGGTCAATCGATGTCAGCGACCCACTCGCGACAGCCCTCTTCCCAAATTGGGCACTTTGTGGCTGCAAATCGCGGATACGGCGCGTCCTCACCGACGCCTCAAATTTCAAACCACGGCTCATTGGCCAATGGGGCACAGCAGGATTGGGATGCGCTTTCATTTGACGATCTCATCGTCCTGCAAACGATGTTAGCCTATCCCTCGCCAATTTCCAAAAGCCGACAGCCAGATTCGACTATGTTTGAGGACGAGCTAAACCAACGGTTCATGGCTGTGTTACCTGCTTCAGTCCTGGAGAACGCGACTCGGACGAAAACGAATGGGATCCAGTACTTGGAAGTGGTACATCGGGCGTTATGGGTATTGGAAAATGCGGCGGTGGCGACCGCTTTACAATGGAACCAAAACGAGGGGACACCCACACTCTCAATGGACGTTGTTGGTCCGTCAGACGCCATCAAATCATCATTACAGGGCATCGCCCGGGACTTTCTCTCACCGGCTATATACTGTGTCATTGGGTCGGTACGCACGGCACTGTCCTCGGCAGACTGTCTTGCGCGAAACAGTGTCAATCTGCGGACATATCCAATCCTCCAAAACCATCGAAAAGTAAGTTCCAAGTCTCGTATAGAGTCTCATATCAGTGAATTCATTGTCCCTTTAGGATGTTCTCACTGGTATGGCAAGACTCGTGACACAGACCAAACGTTTGGGTCATCGCGGACTTGACGAACCAAGTTCTCCATTAACGGAGGATAGACGTGGATCTGAGAACATGGCGACAATTGGTTCTCTACCTTTGAGCGCGGACGGTTCCGGTTCCAGTAGTGGCAGCGGATGCTCGGCCTCTCTCGCCTCCGTCGATATTGAAGACGTTGAGGTTAGGCGGGAGCTAGAGAGGTCGCAGTGCGTGTACGAGAATGTCCGTCGTTTCATCATCGCCGTCTTTGAATGCGGGATCGTCATCGAGGAACCTCAATATGGTGTAGTTAGCCTACTCGGGCTTGCGGAGGACGAAGAGGCTGAAATGGATTCGGAAGGAGAAGGAAGCTGGGAAGAGGACCCTTCATTCCGCTTCAGGATTCCATCGACCAACGAATATGGTGTAGACGGGTTTGGCGACCACGGGCTTTCAAGGTCGGATAGTAATCGATATGCTATTCGTGCTCGTCGGTTTGCACAAGGACGTCCCAGTCATTCTCGCGCTCGAGCGGGATCAAATACATCAATGGCAAGTGTCTCGTATGGTTCACCGAGCCCTCCTCCGAGGGATCCGAGAAACTCAGATAGCTCGAGTAACGGACGACCCGTTTTAGTCCAAACTGTCCAGGGCATCGAGCAGCGCCTAAAGTCTGCATCGGAACCGAAGTCGCCTCCGACGTCCGTCAAGTTTGCGGTGCAAGCTGAAACCACAAGTTCTCAGAGGTCTCTCGCACATGGCGGACGCAGTATTGCAAATGCCAGGGCAGAGTCCGCGTTGGCGTTGGCAGCAGCGTTACGAGCCGCGAAAAGTTTGGGTGATCTCAAGTCTCGGTATCGGATGGAAGGTGATGAGAACAAGTCGCCAACAGAAGGGTTCAGCGCGAACATGCGGTTGAATGATCTCGACTCTACACTCAAGGCGGCACACCGAACGAGAGTCATTCGTGGGCCTACCGGTTTCGTCATCACGCAGCAAGAGTCGTCGTCGAGAACGAGCAAGTCATCCTTCTCGAGCATATCCTCACAGGAAAGCTTTGCGACCTCTTCTAGCCATTCCAGTCCAGATACCACAGTGATCATTCCAACTGGTCCATGCACTGTTATGCAAACGCTGAGTGCTCTTCGTGCTACCCAGGACAGGATACTACATGGAACGGCCGCCTTTATTGGCGCCGCTCAGTATCACTCCCGCTCAGCGCATCCAGCGAGTAAGGGCCACCTCGTTGCCCTGACTCGTGAAATCGTCGACTTTGTGCGGAGGCTGCTCCTCATCGCTGATGCCGTATTAACAAATGCGACCATCCGAGATAGTAGAGCCAAGGAAGTGGAAATGGCCGGCGTTTACAAGGCAAGACTTTATGTGGAGATGAATAAGGTCGTCGATACAGTTCGGGACCTCACAACCACCCGAAACAGCGCCGTCAGTGATGCGGCATCGTCGGTCGGTCCTGGTATCCAGGATGAAGAGGACGAGGAAAACGGGACAGTGCTGAAGCGGGCACACTTGGCGAATAAGTGTGCGTCCGAGCTAGTGCTGGCTTTGAAGCTTTGCTTGAGCTTCCGAGCGAATCCTTCTGCCAGTCTATCGGATGACCTCCTCATCAACATTCCGGAGGAGGTTACTGCCATTGGTCACTTACGCAAGACCATCACCAGTCACTCGACGGCGTCTTCCCTTCACAAGATGTTGCCTCCTCTACCCCCCAATGAGGATGGAAAGCGGACTAGTGATGTTGATGCAACCCCGAAGCTCATATCTAGACCGAGTAATGGAACAACGCATGCCTCGCCAAGAGCTCGGAGTCATACCACGCGTGATGCTGTCAACCATAGCGTCCAAACAGGACTGCACAAGAAGGCTACTAGTATGGTCGGGATGAACGCCATCTATCAAGTTCAGTCCTCACAGATCACCAAGTTGCATCCAACTGAACGACTACTTGCGCTCCAAGAAGAGAGACGTTTGCGATTAGCACGACAGCGAGGAGCGTCCAATGCTGGATCAGATATGTTCCCTAAACAATACGATTCAGAGGCCCACCCATTACTCATGTCGGAAGGAGAAGAATCCGATAGTCGTGACGTGCCTACGCCAGAGGACACTGAAGAGAGTTTGGTACATTATATCGGCGGTAGTCGAGCTACTCGACGGTCGATTGAGCAAGTCAGACGATCTCTTGAACGAGGTCTCATGAAGCGGCCTTCAATGGATATGGTAGAGCCCTCTACTCCACTAGACGGTACAGAAGAAATAGTGGAGGAAGAAGATGAGAGCGAGGAAGCAGTGGTGGTCTCTTTATCTGTGAACACCACTGGCAACGATGCTCAAGCCACAGGGCCGTCGCACGCGCCTCAACCATCCGTGAGCTCTTTGAAAGCACCCGCTGGAGACGCATCCTCTACTCCAGTAAACGGCGATATAATCATCAACGCCGAAGGAAACGTTATCGGGGCTACCTTGCAAGCCCTGGTAAACCGAATCACGCCTCCAGATGTTCTCTCTGACCCGACCCTGTCTTCTCATTTCCTCCTCACATTCCGCCTGTTTGCTTCCCCGCTGGAACTTGTCGACGCTATCATCTACCGTTTTCAACATCCCCTCGACGGAGAGACAAGTGCTCCTTCCAATCCGAATGCTCCCTCACAGCCAAACCTTGTATCAGAAGTGGTTCAGCTTCGCGTAATCAATCTCGTGAAGGAATGGGCAAGAGGACACTGGTATGCCGTCCGCGACGAAGAAGCCATTCCTCCATTATTATCCTTTTTCCAAGGATTATCGAATGGAAGCAATGTCAACCTCACTCGCCATGCGGACAGGGTAGTGACCGCACTCAAAGAGATGTCTGAGCGACGAAACAGTACAGACCAACAGGGCTCGTTTGGGGATTCCGTTCGAGATCCACTGGACCGCATGCGCTCTGCAGGCCGTCTCCGAAACCAACCAGCTGCATTGGCTGCCAGTACCATGAGCATTGGAACAACACCCACCACTCCAGTTATGACCAACCCAGTCAACGAACTCCCTCGTCCCTTGAGCAAAGCGTTGCTGAATCAATTGAAGGCTCGACAATTCACTGCGATCAATGTTCTAGATTTCAATCCCGTGGAGCTCGCTCGGCAGCTCACCATGTTGGAGAGTCGCCTTTACTGCGCGGTACCCCCAGAGGAAGTGATCGAAAAGGGTATGAAGGGTCGAAGCACCCCTCATGTTAACGCCTTGATCAACTTGAACACGTCAATTGCTGGCTGGGTTACCGATTGGATTCTCAAGGAAGGTCTAGATACCAAGAAGAGGGTTGCTTACATCAAGTTCTTCTTGAAGGTCGGAAGGGTATGTCTTTATCATTTCGTTCTATCGTGGAACATACTCAACTCCTCTACAGGAGTGCCTCGCCCTCAATAACCTCAGTACCCCCCGTGCGATGATGGCTGCATTGGAATCGACTCCTATATCCCGTCTCAGATCGGTTTGGACTGTAAGCAGTGTCTCGCGAGCTTCTGTTCCTCCTTATACTCATCCCCCTCCCCTTCTTTCAGGCTGTTCCTCAAAAGCACAAGATCGTCTTCCAAGAAATGCATGGTCTCTCGGATCACAACCGCAACTTCCGGACATATCGTGAGCGACTTCGGAGAACCGAGGCACCTGCCGTGCCTTTCCTTGGCTTGATTCTATCAGATGTCACCTTCACGAAGGAAGGAAACGCTCCGTATCGACCATCGCCCGCAGACGCGAACAAGAAGCTCATCAATTTCAATCGCTATAACCGTCTAGCCAAGATTATGGGTGGTAAGTGACTTACGTTTTATACACGAATTCGGCGATAACAAGTGAACAGATATGATTCGTCTGCAACAGCAGTACAACATCCGCGAGATCCCTGAGATCCAGAACTATCTGACCTATGTTCTCAATCCAGCGAGGATCACTTCAGATGCTGACGTTCTTCATCGTCGCAGGTTTGTACCGCCGATCTGGAATCGAATAAACACTGACGTACTTTATTAGTTTGTTAATAGAGCCGAGACAGGAGGATGATGGGAGGCAGCAAAAAGGCTCTGACCTCTTTGGTTGGGCAGCCAACTTTGGTTCCGTTCGCGGTAACCCATCATAGATTTCCTCAAAGAATCCTCTCCTCATCCACGTCTCACCAATCCGTCTTGTTTCATCGTCGTCTTGCACTCTTCTATCTGTTTGTCTTGATCTCAACTCCCGGCAACGACGGGCCCCTCCATGTTCCCCTAGAGTTTTATGGTTCACTCATCTCCATTATATCTGTGCCCTCTTGCATTTATGGTCCATCAAACCCTCCCAACCATCTGACCTCTACGTATTTGGTATAAGGCGTGCTCGGTGCACGACAAGGATTTTTATTTCTGTGTACTTGTCATCACTGTGATCTTTCTTGTAACTTTTGAAATTTATTTGTTTGTCTTGTAGCTGCGCGGGATCTTGAAATAAGGGCATTGAGACTCTATGCTCGTCGTGGGTAGAGTCCAACTTTGGCCTTAACCTCGTTCAAGCGGATATGGCATACGGGTCATATGCCACTATAGGGTTCCCTGCTGCAGCAGCGACAATATTTGGACTGCATTTACTCCTCACGGGTATGTTTACGTGTCTTGGAATGTGTAAAAACATCCAACACGGTTACGTGTGGACCTACGTAGCGACCTAACGTTGGAGAATTACTATAGGAAAGGGAGAAACATTCAATGTAGGCGCATTTCTGGAGGAAACAAGTCCGTATTCGTGGGCGACGCTTGGAGTTGGACTCTGTCTGGGACTAAGCGTCCTAGGGGCTGGCTGGTGAGAGTCTATCACTAATATAAGACTATGAATACATGCTGATCATCGTTTCATGACTGTTTAGGGGCATCTTTTTGACGGGAGCGTCGATCATTGGAGGCGGAGTTCGTGCACCTCGCATTAGGACCAAGAATCTCATCAGGTTCGACATCATTTACGACCTAGTTCAATATTTTGTTAATATTCGACGCATTCAGTATTGTGTTCTGCGAAGTCGTTGCCATTTACGGTGTTGTGCGTTCAACTCCCTCCTCTCATATAGAAACCACCGTGGTGACACGTCTATCTCTTCTACTAGATCATGTCAATCGTCTTCGTGCAAAAGCTGTCCCCACCATCAGCTGATATCAGCCTCTATACACCATCAAACTACTTCACTGGTACGTTGTCGAATTGGAATACCATGTCCCAGCCCTGCCAAAGTTTCTTACCTTTTCTTATGGTAATAGGATTTGCCTTATTCTGGGGAGGACTCACCGTCGGACTTTGCAACTTGTTCTGCGGAATCGCCGTTGGCATGACGGGATCGACTGCCGCCATTGCAGACGCGGCAGACGGAACTCTATTCGTCCGTATCCTCGTTGTAGAAGTATTCGCTTCTATTATGGGGCTGTTTGGTCTCATCAGTATGTCTCCCCCATCCTTGCACTCGTCACCCCACTAACTTTGATTTCCTTTCTCCTCATTACAATTCAGTCGGATTGCTGGTGGTTAGTTTGTTCTTGAATACAAGAGGTTTTTGTACTCACAACTCTTCGAACAGGGCGGAAAAGCAGGCAATATCGAGTGATTCCGTTTTGTATGCTTAGTCGCCGTCGTGCACTCGTATTTATCCAATGTGATGCAACTTTCAAATGTCCTCTACGACGTCTAGTTTTTCGCTTATCCCATCAGAAAGGGGAAAATTCAAATACGTATATACGGTAAAAATAAGCACTAATTCCATCACGAAACCGATCAGCAAGGGAACCGATAAAGCACACACAGAAAGCAAAGTATAAAAGGGATAAACCGTCCCTGGGGGAAGGTTTATCCCACACCCAGAGAGAGAAGAAATAAAAGGGGGAGAGAGGAGAGGGATGATTCTATTAGACGATTTGTGGAAGGGAGAAGGCGGAAGACGACACTTTCTCAAATAGATAAAAGCAAGCAGTTTGTCCTAGCACAGAGACCAACACAAGTGCTCGCTTTGGGGGGGGGAAAGACGAGGGGAGAAAAAAAAGACTGATAAGAGTGATCGTCCGTGAGTGGATATGGATGACGCAGCAGCAGCAGCTCTACAGTAGAAAAAGGATTTTCCGAATGCACCGCACTGGGAAGACGAGCTGCTATGGTACAAAACAACAGCCGCAAGATGGTGCGGGGGGACGAAAAAAACGTATATGAAAAGGCTCTGGTGTAATCCTGGGGTCGGTCGCTCCTATTCTCTATCTCCATACGACGATCGATGATATATTGAGAAAGCCCCGCCTCCCTCCCTCTTTGACATTTTGTCCGTCCATAGAAGGCCTGAATCAACAAGAGAATTGGTAGTAGAATGTCGGTTTGCTGAGGGGTGATGATGGAAGCGAGAAGTAAAATTTGGAGGGAGTGACTTTGGTAAGGAGTGACGGCCCCAGCGAGGTGGAAAAATAACACCAGGGAGTAGTTGGATAAATCGATGGGTGGATAGTGGAGCACATTTGATTTGGTTATTGGTTGTTGTTGATGTTGATGTTGGCGTTTGCTAGTGTTCGCGGGCACTGGCCATAGAATCGTGAGGTGATAGTGGTGGAGTAGTGCGTGAGATCGTGGTAGAGGTAGGAAGGAGAGATGGTGGTGGAAAGGAGTGATCGAGGCGAAGGAGCGGCATTAAGGGCTATAGAACAATGTACGAATTCCATTAACAAAATGGCTCGAATGTTGAAAACTAAACCGATAGAGTGAATTCCTCTACCAGTTACCCATGCTACTCTCCCTCAAGATTGGTTGCGAAATCGGTTGTCCGACCACTGGCCTTCTTCCCGCACCGTTATTGTTCGCACCACTACCACCCCCAACCGTCAACCAATTACCATGGCCACCACTACTAGTGGCTCTGTTGAGTCCACCGTTACTGCTCCGCTGAGACATATAATCGAATGTCTCCTCCTCGATACTGGCATCATCTGGGCCAATAGCATAGAAACTGTTCCTTCGGATGCCTCTCGCCTCTTCCTCCCTTTCCCTCTCCGTCATGAAGGGATTGTGCAAGTTTGGTGGACTGTCTGCACGCGGGGCCTCCGCGTTCGCACCGAATCCATAGTTGCGCTCATAGTCGACAGCGACACCAGTTCCCGCTGCGCCATAGTTGACGTTGTTATCATACGAGAGACGTTTGTGCATGCCTTCTTGTCTGGCCTTGTACGTCTTCATGATCCACCATACGAGCACGGCAAGAGCGACGAGCCCGAAAACAACGCTGACACCAATGATGGCATTTCGGCGCGAGTTGTCAACACGAGTCGCACTCGAGTTGTTGACAGTGTTACTGCCACCGTTCACATTGGAGACACCATTGAGGGTGGCAATGTCATACGATCCATCAATGTTTTTGGCAACAGATCGCGCAACAGTGTCATCGAGGTTGTAGAATGCAGAGTTGGCCGCACGAATCATTGCCTAGAGAGAGAGGGGGGGGACGATTGTCAGCATTACATGCCCACTAGTCCGTTGGAAAAAGAAGGAACTCACAGCAAGGGTCGCCACCTGGTCCGTAGGGATAAATCCATCCCAAATCGTCAACAAATCATCCGGATTGGTATATGTAGCGGGTTGGAACGCTTTAAGACCGACAGTCCTGACTTCATTCGAGTCTGTGATTCCCAGTGAAGCCTTGATGATCTCAGGAACGTATGCCAAGATTTGGGCCGCAGTATCCGAAGACGAGAGGACAAACGTCCACCGGGCAGTAGGCTGGAACAAGATGTTGATCTCGGTGTAGCCAGGGATATCGGTTCCTGCAGACACTGGGTTGGCACTGGCTGGTGGCGTGATGTAGAGTGGCACCGTCGAGGGCACAGCGGGTATCACCAATGTGGTCGCACTTCCTCCTGGAAGGATAGTAATGGACGTCAAAGCCTCATCAGGGTCCGTGATCGTCACCGTCGCTGTCGTAGTGCTGAGTGCTGGTGCAATGAGGAACGAACTGGCGGTCAAGAACTGATATTGAGAATCGATCGTGATAGGTGCACGGGTAGTCGATGTCTCAGTCAATGTGATAGTTGGATCAATATTGGTTGAAAGCGAGGGGAAGACATCTGTCACGTTGAACACAGGGGTGCTTGAACTTGAGGTGCTGGTGGGTGGATTGGAGCTCGGTGGATCAGTACTCGGTGGATCAGTGTTGATTGGAGTAGATGTAGATGTTGGTGGATTTTGGGTGCCTGGATCAGTACCAATAGGCGTCGAGGATGATTCGGTGATAGTTGGGTCTTGGGTTGGATCCGGCACTGAAATAGTTGGGAGAGTGATAGTGGGGAGGTCGATAGTGGGGAGAGTGAGAGTGGGAAGGTCAATAGTTGGAAGGGTCAGAATTGGTGTATCTGTACTCGAAGTCGAGCTGGTGGGGTCTGCTGTCGGTGATGGCGTTGTAGCAGGGTCGCTTGACGATGTCGAGTCGGAAGTACTCTGCACCTCGGAGGAACTGGAGCTGGAGCTGGAGCTGGAGCTGGAGCTGGAACTTGAGCTTGAGGAGTCCGAGCTGCTGCTACTGCTGCTACTGCTGCTTGAGTCGGTCGGAAGGCTGACACTGATGACCGTGGGTGGACCTGTCAAAGTGGGTCAGCATTCATGTGGATCGACCAGGCGCAAGAGTATAGAAAAGTCGGGAAAAAAAAAGGACGTGATAAATGCAATTTTAAGTTGTAGCGACTTGTCAGCGTGAGCGCAGTCGTGAGGCGGATGAGCCCCCCATATGCGATATGCGCCCAACCGGTTGCCGGAGGACGAGGACTTTGGGCTCGAGGACCTCTGTCAGACATCGCTGAACGCGGAGGTCGGGTGAGAGAAGTTCCTGAGCCTGAGTCGAATTCCACTAGAATAGAGCTCGTCTAAAGGCAGTCCAGATGGGAACTTGTGTCGATGGGAATACAGTGCCTCCCACGGGTACGAGTGACCAGAAGTTAGGAGAAATGACCAAAGCCCGAAACGAAAGAAGCATGGGAAAGGGCAAAGAATGCGTGAGCGCGGCATCGTGATCGCCTATGAGAAGCAGGCCTCCCCAACATGAGACGAGACAAAGTCACAGGAGGAATCCGACGGAGGAAGCTCTCAAATGCCCAGTCCAGATCTCCTGCATAGAGATGCAACTACGCTCCTTGCTATTAAAGGAAAGTTGCGTCTCCGAGGATATACGTGCCTCCGATACATGCGAACGGACCGACCGGCGCTGGAAAGGGAGGGCGAGACGAGACAATTATCTGATGCAAAGCGACCCAAAAAAAAAGGAGGAAAAGACGAATAATTATGAAAATAAACTGACCTTCCGTAGGTGCTCCTTCGGTCGGAGTACCTTCGGTCGATGCTGATGCCGAGGAGCTGCTGGAGCTGGAGCTGCTGCTACTGCTGCTAGATGACGAATCGGCGGGGGCATCAACAACTGGCGGATCTCCTCCAACTGGAGTGTTATCAACGGGTGTATCTCCTGTTCCTGTTCCCGTTCCCGTTCCTTCTCCTTCCACTGCAGATGGAGT
>WSTP01000117.1:0-30059 GCA_019627735.1 Serendipita sp. 400
ATGCCTCCATCCTTGTGATGCAACCAACCCTCCTAAATACGTGGATAGCAGAGGTGGATCCCTTAGGGTGATAAAGAAATTTGACAGTGAATCAATCTTGTTGTTGCTCGGTTTATCCTTTCTTGTGCGAGACGCCTGATGCGTTGATGGAGTGTTTGTGGCGAAGCTTGTAAATCCTACTTCCGACACGACTAACACCAGTACACAAGCTCCGACCTCGTAAAACCTTAGTTTGGTCATCACATTGACTGTAAAGCTGCATGGATGCACTTATGGTCTGCAATATGCAGCCTCCAGATCGTTAATAGCCGTCACAAACTTTGCTAAAGGGACAGCAGGGCGCCCGGACCGTGCCACCAAGGCCGATATAGATCTATTCTTGCAATCATTTTGGTAGCATTTCCTTGGAAGCCAAAAAAAAGCCAGACTTGACCATAGATTAGGATGTCCAGGTTCGTTTGAACTCCAGAAACACGCCATAATCGCTCACGGCTTAGCAGACATTCTACATGCAATAACCATGGTTTTTTACATCTCGGATGTGGACCCGTTCCATCCGAATGCTTCGCAGCTCCCACAATGCGAGTTTCTCCAATTCAAGGCGCGACTCTTGAATAACAAATTCTTTTGATTCGCGATTGAGCTGGTCCCACTTTGGGTCATCCTCCATTTAGCATCGAGGACACGAATCACCGGTAACTCTCCAGGCATGGGCTCGACAGGAACGATACCCACCAGTACTGTCGCGAAAATACATGAGCCCCCCGATAACATCGTTCCTTGGACCGCCACCTATCCTCTCTTACATTCCATCTGATGACCGAGAACAATGACATCCCAATCCTAATCGGTACTAGTACACCTGAAGACGAAATAAGTCAAAAGGGGGTCCCAAAGGTTGATCAAAGGTCTTTCGCGGGTGCCCTCTCTCAACTTGGTACTTTCTACGCATCTTCGATGGCAGATACGAGTGGAAACCAACGGGATGAGGATGCAATGACCCGGATATCGGCAATTGCATCTGTGCCCGGTGGTCTCGATGAGTATCGTCGCTTGGAGGCGGGTAGGGTAAGGTGTCCAGTGTCCAAAACACAAATGAGCACATTAACCATCTGAAAATGCATAGGCGTTCAACGTTCTCAATGATACCTACTTTCTACCCACCGGTATGCTACATTCTCACTCTCCTTATTAGCAAAAGCTGAGATTCCCGCTAGATGACGACGAGTTTACACGCCTGTATGCGCATAAAATCATGCATTATACCATGGGTCTAACATATTAGTAGCAACAAGCAGCATACGGGGTTTACCGTTGCACTTGGTGGTCTCTACCCCGCTGCTGGGGTAGTGGATGCGATACTGGCCCAGCGAGAGGGATACACGCCAAAGGTATTGGACTTAGGTATGCAAAACTGAATTAAGCTATCGAGTATACTAAGAAAGGTCGATAGGTTGCGGTACAGGAGTCTGGTAAGGCAGTCTCGTTTTACAAGTAGCATTTCCACGCAGATTCACACAAATTCATTACTAGGACACTAGCAATGTCCAAAGAATTTCCTCATTGCCAGTTTGTAGGAATCGACCTCGCTCCAGTACCAATCGAAGCGGAAAATGTTCCCTCGAACTGTCGGTTTGAGCTAGACGACATCAATAATGGCCTTGCACACTTCCATAACTCGTTTGATATTATCCACACTCGCCTTATTGCTGGTGGAATACGTGATTTCCGCAAATCAAAAGAAGATATCGAGAAATGTTTGAAACCGGGTGGTATCGTCCTGTGGATAGAAGGAGACTACGACATGCTATCACCAGATAGGATTCACTATCAACCTCCAGCAAGCGATTTACACCCAGATGGCTCTTGGTTTGGGAGACTAACATTCGGTTCGCAGCATTTTTTTTCGAAGTCTATTTAGTCGACTCTTTGTGACATTTTCTATGTAGAGGCTCGTCGGGCAGCCGTTGCGTTCGGTAGAAGCGACCTTGACACTATGATGGAAGTCCTATCGGCGGGGCTATGGGATGACCCATTACTAGATTCAGAAACGTGAGCTTAGTTTTGTCGTGCTAGTGGACCGACTAAGGCGCAGGTCAGGTGCCAAGCAGCCGACTTATTTGTACCTGTCGGTGAGTACTATATGATTTGTTGTTGCCCTTCTTACACATGCTCCAGGACCCTGGGTTACTGGTAAGATCTTGTTGGAATATATGCAAAGTGCTCAGCTAGAATGTATCAGACAATGACAAGGCGGAAGCTCAGAGACTAATGTATGTTGGAGCACTGTTCAGACAAGACTTTATGGTATTGCCTCCCTCCTCTTAAATCACTTGAGGCTGATAACCGACAGAGTGGTCACCGTGCATTCCACGCGGGGTTGATGAAAGTGGGCTTGAGCGCTGAGACGCTCAACAGCTGGTCTGATAGAGCAGATGAAGGTAAGATATAGTAACTTCCTTACGAGTGTGCTTGACAATGCTCGACAGAAATGAAGATATTCTCGAAACCGGTTTGGACCCGGTTCATCTGCGCCTGGGGTCGTCGAAGAGCAGGACCACGTCAACCCGCACCTCCACTCCCAACTCAGATCGCTTCGAATAACCCTGGTGATTACAAATTGGGGCCTTACAAGTCCTTTGTAGTATACGAGAGTGTGGAGCAAACGAGAAGGGCAAATGAAGAACGGAATCGTACAAAGACATTCCAACATCCGCCACTCCCGCCAGCTCTTCAAGGCCAGTAAATGTGTATCTCTATTGCAGAGAATCATATGGAACACCGGGAGCAAAATTATTGACAAGACAGCATTACCTATCGGCTCTAAAGCTGTTTGAATTGTCTTACTGGTGTATTTCCTTCTTTGTAGCTTATTTGACGGTTTTTCTCGAGTCTGATTGATGCAGAGGCGCCACCTAGTTAGAATGCAGGCTCAACAGCGGCATCGAAACCGGTCCTAGCAAATACGAATGTTAAGGTCAACGATAATTTCAAGAAATGGACGTCTCCTACACCTTATCGTCAACCCTCTCAACTACCAGTGGAGATGAATTCCTGAGCGTGATAAGGTAGAGTTTGATAACAAACCGACCTTCTTGTTGCTTGGTCTATCTTTTCTTGTACGAGACGCCTGACGAGTTGACAGAGTGGTAATTGTTTGTGACGAACCTTGGAAATGCTACTCCCGACGCTGACACCATTACACAAGCACTGAACTCGTAAAACCATAGCTTGGTCAATCCCTTGGCTGTATAAGATACATGGATATACTCGTGGTTTGCCATACGCAGCCTCCAGATCGCTAATAGCGGTAACAGAGACATTGCTGGAGGGGTAACAGGACGCCCGAACCGTGCTATCGAGGTCTTTGTGGGTCTACTCTTGCATTCGTTTTGCTAGCATTCCTATGGAAGCAAGGAAAAACCCCAGACTTGACCAGAGATTAGAACATCCAAGTTCAGTTGAACTCCAGAAACACACCACAATTGCTCACAACTTAGCAGACATTCTACACGCAATAACCATGATTTTTCACATTTGAGGGATGAACCCTTTTCCATCCGACTACCTGGCGGCTCCAACAATGCGAGTTTCTCCAATTCAAGGCGCGACTCGACTTGAATAGCCAAAGGTTTTGATTCGCGGTTGAGCTGGTACCACTTTGGGCATTCTCGATTTGGCATCCATGAAACGAATTACCGGCAAGTCTCGTTGGCTCAGGAACGATACAGTACCAGCTGTCGCGAAATCTCCCTGAACAGACCGATAACATCGTTCCTTGGACCGGCACCTGCTCTCGCCTCCATTCCACCTGATGGCCGAGAACAATGAAACCCCAATCCTAATCGGTACTAGTACTCATGAAGACGAAATAAGTCAAAAAGGGGTCCCCAAAGTTGACCAAAGGTCCTTTGCCGGTGGCCTCTCACAGCTCGATACTACTTTCTACGCATCTTCAATGGCATATACAAGCGGAAATCAACGGGACGAGGATGGAATGACTCGGATATCTGCGATTGCGTCTGTACCCGGTGGTCTCGATGAGTATCGTCGCTTGGAAGGCGGTAGAGTAAGTCAACCACTACCAGATAACGGTTTGATCATCTAACAATGCACAGGCATTCAACGTTCTCAATGATACCTACTTTTTACCCACCGGTATACTGCCTTCTCACACTCTTCCCTAGCAAGAACTAAGTTTCCCGCTAGACGACGACGAGTTTACGCGGCTGTATGCGCATCAGACCATGTATTATATCATAAGCTTGACACGTTTGCAGCAACAAGCAGCATACGGGGTTTACCGTTGCACTCGGCGGCCTATACCCTGCTGGTGGGGTAGTGAACGCAATACTGGCCCAGCGAGAGGGATACACGCCAAAGGTGTTGGACTTGGGTATGTAACACTGAACTAAGATGTCGAGTGTACTAAGAGATGTCGATAGGCTGCGGTACAGGAGTTTGGTAAGGCAGCCTCGTTTTACAAGTGGCATCCCCACGCGAATTCACATACATCTATTTATAGGACACTGGCAATGTCCAAAGAATTTCCTCATTGTCAGTTTGTGGGAATCGATCTTGCTCCAGTACCAATCGAAGCGGAAAATGTTCCCTCGAACTGTCGGTTTGAGTTGGACGACATTAATAATGGCCTTGCACACTTCCATAACGAGTTCGATGTTATTCATTCTCGCCTTGTTGTTGGTGGAATCCGTGATTTCCGCAAATCAAAAGAAGATGTGGAAAAATGCTTGAAACCAGGTGGCCTTGTCATCTGGATAGATGGAGACTACGACGCGCTATGTCCAGATAAGATCCACTATCGACCTCCAGCAAGTGATGCACATCCAGATGGCTCTTGGTTTGGGAGACTAACATTCGGTTCGTAACGTTTCTTTTCTAATATATCTAACCAACTCACTGTGACATCAGAGGCTCGACGGGCGGCCGTTGCGTTCGGTAGAAGCGACCTTGACACTATGATGGAAGTCCTATCAGCGGGACTATGGGAGGATCCATTAATGGATCCAGAAACGTGAGCTCGTTTCCGGTGTACCAACAGACTAGCTGAGGCAGAGGTCAGGTGTCAAGGGGCTGATCTATTTGTACCCGTCGGTGAGTACAATATGGCTTGGTGTTGCCCCTCTGACATCTATTCCAGGGTCCTGGGTTACTGGTAAGATTCTAGTGGAATATATGCATAGTACTCAGCCAGAACGTATCAGACGATGACAAGGTGGAAGCTCAGAGGCTAACGTATGTTGGAGCATTGTTCAGACAAGACTTTATGGTACCATGATACTCTAATCAAACCGCTTGGGGCTAATTCCCGACAGAGTGGCCATCGTGCATTCCACGCGGGGTTGATGAAAGTGGGTCTGAGCGCCGAGACACTCAATGACTGGTCTGACAGAGCAGATGAGGGTAAGATATAGTAATTTCCTTAACAACATGCCTGACCATGCTTGCCAGAAATGACGAAATTCTCGAAACCCGTTTGGATCCGTTTTATTTGCGCTTGGGGTCGTCGAAGAGCAGGACCACTTCAACCCGCTCCTCCACTCCCAACCCAAGTGGCGTCGAGTAGTCCTCGTGATCATCAATTGGGGCCTTACAAGTCCTTTGTCGTACACGAGAGTGCGGAGAAAGCGAGGAGGGCAAATGAAGAACGGAATCGTACAAAAACATTCCAACATCCACCACTCCCACCAGCCCTTCAGGGTCACTGAGTGTATAGCTCTATCACAGGCAACCATCCTGAGCAGGGAGCGAATTTATCAACGGAAAGGCATTGGCCATTGACCCCAAAGCTGTCGGAATTGTTTTATTGGTGTATTACTCCGTTTTTGTAGCCTATTTGACGGATTTTCGAGTCTGGCTGATGATGTGCCACCCAGTTAGAACAACTTGAGCCTCACCCCAACCGGAAGTTGTTCAGTTCTACTTAGGTGCAGGGTCTGCGGCAATTCCGTGGCAAAATTGGTCCTAGGAGATACAAACATTAGGTTCACTGATGCCAAGTGAGGCACCCTTGCAACGTAATATGGTCCTCACATCTTGTTGCACTCGCCACAACGCGCCCCTTTCCATGACCAAAAGTACTGGATTAAAGAAAGGGCCTAGAGCGAGCATTCTCGAAAAAGAAGGTTCCACTTGGTGGAAAATCTTGATCATGGTAATGTCTCACGGATTATCGTGATCCACGCCTCAGGTGGAAGCCGGAACAATTGGGCGCTATCTGCTTCGACGAGTATTTTACACTATATTCAGCATGGGCTCAAAGCCTGTCCCACTCCGTGGGGATTGAGATCCAGTTTTGGTATGACAGCGTTCGATCAGTGGCCAGTGGACGTCAAAGGCTATGGTATGGGTCCCTTTTTGAGGCCACTCAAATCCGCTGGGTTGGAACTTCTCAAAAATCAGTCGGCTAGTTATAATTTTGCCTTTGCCTTGGCTTTTGCCACTCGACTTGGACCTGCCGCTGTCCTTGCTCTCACTTTCGTTCCTGCTCTAGGCTACATTTGGTACTATAATCGAAACGGATGGACCGAGATTCGACTTCAATCGGAAGTGGTCTGAGTGCTGGTGGGAGCAGTGACTCTAGTGTGCCAAAAGTGGATCAAATGTCACTTGGAGTTCGCTCTTCCAGAGTTGGGACGACCTACTACGCAGACTCGATGGCGGAAAGAGGAGAAAACGACGACGGAGCTTCTAGAATCACGACAGCCACGTCAGTAGGCACTCAAAACACGCTTCGACGCGAAGATGGAGGAAGGGTGAGTCCACGACGCCATGCATGGGCCGCGGCTGCTGACCATTTAACCCAGTATTTCAATGCGCTGAACGACACGTACTTCTTACCCAGCGGTGAGAACCTAGTCTGTCACAATGTGAGAAGCGCTCATGGTTTCCCTCTATAGACGACGACGAGCATGCACGCCTGCACGTACCCATATTCTGAATCGAGTCTGAATTCTCACCTGAAATGCTCAGAAATAAGCAACATACTGCGATTACTCTCGGCCTCGGTGGGCTTTATCCTGCTCCTGAGGTCGTCAACAGCATCTTGGCCAATCGAGAGGGCGATTCTCCGAAAGTATTAGATCTAGGTATGTGTATATCATCTATGTGATTGCGATCTGAATGGATACTGTTGCAGGTTGCGGTACTGGAATATGGTGAGTGCAATGCCGATATCAGTCCATCAAGTTTTCTGATAAGCTATAGGGCCCTATCTGTGGCAAGGGAGTTCCCTCATTGCCAAGTGGTTGGCATAGATCTTGCTCCCGTTCCGGTTGAATCGGACAGCCTTCCCGAAAACTGTCGCTTCGAGGTTGACGACATCAACAATGGGCTTTCTCACTTTTATGATTCGTTTGATCTCGTTCATGCTCGACTTATCGCTTCTGGTCTGCGGGATTTCCGAAAGTCGAAGGCCGAAATCGAGAAATGCTTGAAACCTGGTGGAATCATGATCTGGATGGATGGCGACTATGACATTCTCTCCCGTGATAGGAATGTTTACAGCATTCCGGCTAGTGAATACCATCCTGATGGGAGCTGGCTTACAAGGTTTTTCTACGGTACGCTGATCTTACAGTCCCGTTTATAAAGCTAATGAGGTGCCCTCAGAGATGCGCCGATTCGCGGTCGGCGTTGGAAGAAGCGATATCTTCACTATGATAGATACCCTATCTGGTGGACTATGGGACGATGAGCTGTTAGACCCCGCAACGTAAGTAGCCCGAATAGGGACTTCCATAGATTTCGTCTAACTGCATGCTGTACAGCTGCCAAGCTGCCGACTTGATCCTCCCAGTTGGTAAGATCCCCTTCTGAACCCTTTGATTGACCCTAACATTCCTTAGGCCCATGGGTGAATGGTAAGATATCTCGCATTGGGAATACCCATTCTAGTGGTTTCATGTCTTTATCATAGACGCGGATCCAGGTCAAAACCAACGACTCAAATTCATCGGGACATTGATGCAGCACGATTTCAAGGTATGCATACTCTATGGCATGAGAGTCAATGCCAATGATTATCATATAAGAACGCACATCGTGCGACCCATCCACCCCTAACGAAAGCCGGCTTGACTCCAGAAACACTGACTGCTTGGTCCGACTTGGCAGATAAAGGTACGCAAGCGAATAGTACATGCCACAGTGACTTGACTCGTTGTATAGAAATGACAGTGATGGAGAAGCCCATGTGGTTCCGGTTTATTTACGCATGGGGGCGTCGTCGAGCGAAGCCTGGAGCATCCGCTCCTCCTCTTCCGGCGAAGGCACCGAATCCAGACTATGCGCCACCGCCATATCCCTACTTTACTGTCTTCGACACACCGGAGCAAACACGAGCTTCCTTTGAACTAAGAAACAGGAGCAAAACATTTCGTGCTCCTCCACTACCGCCAGCATTACAACACTGACTGCATAGCAGGCATCGATCAGGAATAGAATGTTATAGCGCTCAGTCGCGATATGGCGGGTAACCTATCTACATGGATTTTCACCTCTACCTTTACTCTTTCTCTTAGGTGTTATTTACCTAGATTGATCGCATTTTCGTGCTGCTGGCCATTCGGGCTACGAAGCTTGCTCCTACTATGTAGCGAGATTGTGCGGAATAAATAGGCGTCAACTCTCCAGCAAAGCTATTCTGGAGGTTTTCTATGGAACGCAGCGGAAACGGCATTCAAAGGCAAGGGAAGGCAAGGGTCATGGTTGGCTATTGGCTATCGATTAGATCCTCATCCCAAAAAGGCAACCAGTGGTTTGAGCGCAACAGAGGCGAGTTGCTGGGAAACTTCCAATCTCGGCGAAACTCTGCGTTCAAGTCGTAATCTTTTTCGACGAGCACAGAGCACAGACGGGGGATCGATCACTTGGAGGGGGGCGCGATCGCCCTCTCAGCAGGCGTCCGAAGAGCCAGGATAACACACCCGAAACGAGCTGAGACGCGCCTTGGAGGGAGTACGAGTGCTTTTCCCAAACTGGCGATCAGATGTGAACGTTGTGACGGATCAAAAGAAGTAGTATGAGAGTCGAAAGGGAACGTTTGCGCCTTGTCCTTTGCTTTCGATTTCGATTGAGCGCAACGTCGAATCTACCAATCTGAGAGTAAATTTTGAGAATATCTGCGGCAGTCCCGCGGCTTCAGCTGGAGCCCAGGAAGCTCTGACCGGCGGCAGGCTAGGGCGTAAGTGGGGACGTCACATTCCTGCTCCCCAACCACCTCAAGGAGCCCCGAGCTCTGTGAAATCTTTTGAGCTGACTTTAAGCAGGAATTCTCAGTTATCGGTCGAGATCGAAACACGTTCTTCCACGGCGACTTTCCGGCTCCATTCACATAGGCCCCTATTCATCCCTGAATCGCTCTTAAAGTCGCACAGGCCGCACAAATGTCCACGGAAGCAGCTCCCCCTCCAACTACACACCCTTCTGTCAAGAGGAGTCATACGAAGGAATATCTTCCAGACGAGATGGATCTTGGAAATGCAAAACATCTCATCGTCGTCTCGAACCGACTGCCGGTCACAATCTCCAAGGATGCAAAGGGCGAATATCACTTTAAAATGTCCTCTGGAGGTCTCGTCTCCGCTCTTTCTGGTTTGAAGAAGTCTATCAAATTTACTTGGATCGGGTGGACTGGATTCTTCATCCCTCACAAAGATCGAGAAATCGTCGACAAGAGGCTTATGGAAGAGTATTCCTGCTCTGCAGTCTACCTCGACGACGACGTCGCAGATAAGCATTATAACGGCTTCTCAAACTCCATCCTGTGGCCATTGTTCCATTATCACCCTGGTGAAATGAACTTCGATGAGAGCAACTGGAATGCGTACCGTCAGGCTAATTTGGCCTTTGCAGAGGCGGTCCTTCCTGTCGTTCGACCAGAGAGTATGGTTTGGGTCCAGGATTACCACTTGATGCTTATGCCCTTGTTCTTGAGGGCACTGCTTCAAGGACCTGAATCCTTGGGAGAAGAAACGGCTGCAGAAGTCGAACATCTCCGAAAGGGCCTGGTTATAGGGCCGGAACCCGACGTGAAATATACTGACGTCAAGATTGGGTTTTTCCTCCACACTCCCTTCCCGAGTAGTGAAATTTACCGGTACGTGAAAAGGGTGACGATTGTACAAACGGTATCCTCATTGGGTGTTTAGGATCCTACCAGTTCGCCGAGAGATTCTGCTGGGAACTATTCAATGCGATCTCGTCGGTTTCCATACCTATGACTACGCTCGGCACTTCCTTTCTTCTTGCACCCGAATTCTCAATCTTCCCACGATGCCGAACGGGATTCAGCTTCCCAATGGTTCATACTGCCAAGTCGGGACATTCCCGATCGGAATTGATCCCGAAGGCTTTGTGGAGGGTCCCAACAGCCCTGCGGTGGCCAAACGCGTTAAAGAACTGGAGCAAAGATTCCAAGGTGTTAAACTCATCGTCGGCGTAGACCGGTTGGATTATATCAAGGGCGTACCTCAAAAGCTGACTGCACTCGAACTGTTCTTGGAGCAGCATCCAGAATGGGCTGGCAAGGTTCGTTTCTGTTGTCTATCTTATGCATTTTCGCTGATGTAAGCTATCTCTAGGTTGTGCTGATCCAGCTTGCGGTTCCATCTCGAGGTGACGTCGAAGAGTATCAAAATCTTCGTTCGACCGTCAATGAACTTGTGGGACGCATCAATGGGCGATTTGGAACGGTCGATTTCATGCCAATTCACTTTATGCACAAATCACTACCATTCACCGAGTTGTGTGCTCTCTACGCCGTGAGCGATGTATGCTTGGTGACTAGCACCCGCGACGGTATGAACCTGGTAAGCCCTCACGTTTCATATTTGTATATTGAGTCTCATGGTCGAGTTTAGGTGTCATACGAGTTCATTGCCGCACAACAGGAGCGTCAAGGCGTCATGATCATCTCAGAATTTGCTGGTGCCGCCCAGAGTCTGAACGGTAGTCTTGTCGTAAACCCTTGGGATAGTCAGCAGGTAGCCGATGCCATCTTTGAAGCCGTGACAATGCCCCAAGAGGTTCGGGGAATGAATCACAATAAACTGTTCAAGGTATGATTGAGTTTTGGTCCGTCGCGTTTTTTCTCACAGCTGAATCGCTCCCAGTACGTCGAAAAATACTCAGCAATGTATTGGGGTAACACCTTCGTTGGCGAACTTGGACGGCTCAAAGCCGGGGGTAAGAACATCCCGCAAGTGGCGATGCTCCCCGATAGTTCGAAGGAATCGAAAATTCTGGTGAACGATGGAGTGGATCTCAAGCCCGATGCTGTGGGTGTCGGCGCGTAGCTTTCGTCATCCATATTCTAACTGGGCGGCCTAGTATTCCGTGGAACCAGAAGAAGAGGTGCAACCACCTTCGCCCTCGTCGCTCCCGCCCCCCGCCCCGTCTCAGCCGTCACTACAACCATCGTCGCCGCTATCACCACCATCGTCGCCTCCCTCATCGCAGAAATCAATACAACTTGGGTCGCGGTACTTCTTCTTCTTTTCCATTATAGCCGTTTTTATCGCAGTTACTGCCACTCCGTTTCGCCACTTTCTTCGATTGGATTTGAGTCTATAAATCCCCCCACGTTACCTATTCGACTATACAAGTTTTGTATATCAGTGAAAAGACGCAATAAAATCAGACCAAAACCTCCCAATGATTACTGCACGATTCCTTTGTTTCCGTGACATCTCCTCTTCTTCTCGTTTTTTGTTCTTGAGACTATAGACTACATTTGCGCAGCGCAAATGGCCAAGTACCACGACCTAGTGGCACCTTGATCGAGCCATTTGGTCTGAAAATCGGGTCGCGCAAAAAAGTCCCAAGCGCGGGATGCATCGATAATACTGAGGTTCGAATAGAGGATTCCCTTCCAGCCGTCATCTCCTGTCAGGTGATCTTCCGAGAAGTATCGTTCCCATTCTTCTGCGACAAACTCCTGAGATCGAATGTAGCAGGATATTTGCGAGACTGGTATCATATGAATTCCTTGAATAAACCGGATATCGTTGCCAAAATACGTCGTGTGATCGACCTTATTCTCGAAGAGCTAAGGTGATAGACTATCAGTGTCTTCTAGACTACGGGGGTATACTCAATACGCACAATGCCCGTAACTTTATTCTTGATGAAGTTTGCTGGTTGGTTCTTATTTGATTGTTCCATGAGGAAATAGCTGCGGAATACTCTGCGTTGGATCCCAAGCATGAGACTCGCAAGCCTTTCTAACTGTGGGTTACAACTGATGTTGCCCCACAGCTTGAGGCTGTAGGAAAAGTAGGCATCCTCCGACGTTGACTCCTGGTCCTTCGAGTCCCATGATTCAAATAAGCCCTTGGCCCAACTGTGTCCATGGAACCAGTCAAAGCAACGAGAAAGAGGAAAGTGTTTGTCCGAAGGATCCGCATTTGCCGCCTTTGAAGTATGAATGAGAAGGAATCACCCAAAACGAGAATGGACTGCGGCGAATGACTTACGTCGCGGATGAGCATGTTAATGTAATCCTTATTTTGTTGGTACCATTCATCTCCATTGTTCAGCCTCTGGTCCATCTTGGCAATGAGAGCGGCCGTGTGGATGAAATACCCGTAGTGAAAGTGGTGGTCATCTTCTGGACATCAGGGACATAGGAGATACGAGGGGAAGAGACTGCGTACTGTAACATCCATTGCCAAAGTCTTGTAATAGATTTCCCGTTTGATACATTCCACTACTAACCACTCCACCCCACACGCCTATAAAATGTCAACAAGCTCGCCTATTCGATATTGTGAAGGAGCCTTACTGTCGTATACCAACGGGAACTGCTGCTGATTGTTTGCAAACCGTGCAAATGCCTCTTTGAGTTTGGAGAGGAGGCGTTTCGCTAGCTCTACATCACAAACAACGCTACAAATCACCCAGCAGAGACAGGCATACTTGTCCAGTGCCTTGCCCGAAAAGTACATGCTATCCAAGTTGGACTCGGAGCACGGATCTCCATTTGCTTCAGCTGCCGCAATGGTGTGAATCAGCCTGGTCTCATCATTTTCCGCTGGGTTTTCGTCCGAAGAGAGTTCAAATGAGGTGTTGTCGGGCAGTCCAATTTCTTTCATTTTCCATTGGTCCGCCACGACAGCCACCATTTTGCCTTTGGTGGTGGAGTACATTTCGAATCGGCGGTGTACGATGGAAGGATCGACAAATGTATCGACGTGATGGGGGAGTGCATACATCAAAAGGCTGGATGCTTGAGACGCACAGCCCGTTTTGAAATGGAATTGGTATTCAGACACGCTGGGTGTGTTGTTGGATGCTGATACGATGACAGAAGTAGGCCATTTTCCGGCACACCGTTCAACCAAGGCCTCAAAGTCGGAAGGTGCGTGGCACCGGGGCACTTTGATAAGCTGTACCACACCAGTAAAGGCTCTGTTGCCTTCTATACACGAGTTGTTTGATAGGCGTAATTGGAGTGGTTGACCG
This sequence comes from Serendipita sp. 400, assembly GCA_019627735.1. Taxonomy (NCBI): domain Eukaryota; kingdom Fungi; phylum Basidiomycota; class Agaricomycetes; order Sebacinales; family Serendipitaceae; genus Serendipita; species Serendipita sp. 400. The sequence continues at coordinate 13,486 of WSTP01000117.1, forward strand.
TCTTTGGGAAAGCAGTGTAGAAGCCACGTATAGCCATCTTCCAATACGATTCTTGCCACGGAATGGTCAGGTGAGATGGCTCGTTGTTGAAATGACCGGAAGAAGACTCCCGATCCAAATCGGGGGGTCAATTTGGTATAAAGGGCTGAGATGAATGCAGAACCCTGTACCAAGGGAAACTGTACGCATCGCTCCTCTGGACTGGAGCTCACTTTGAAGAGCACATCGACTGACATGTGCTCGAGGTTCTTCAGCTTCAACTCTGCAGTGCCAGGTTGAAGCTCAACTGCCGAGAAGTTGAACGATTGAATACCAAGAGGATGATAGTAGAATTGAACTGGATCAGAGTTTGGATCGGGTCCGGATACCTGCTCGTAGTTCAGGTTGGGGTCTCAAGCTGAATCAAGAGAGAAGGCTTGCTCGTTGCTCTGGCTCGATATGGGACACACTCAAGCCCCATCTCTCCTGAGTTTGCGACCACCAGACAGAATACGGATGCAGCCAGGTTGGTTGATTTTGTTGACCTAGGAAGAAGTTGGAATAAAACTTGTTTGTTGGAATTGCCTGCTTTCCGTCGGCCTTCTCTATACTCTTCAGTGGTACTGGATGGTCTCCCCTTTCTGGAAAGCAGGGTTTACCAGCTGATCCGAAAATAGGGTAAATCTGGTAGGTCCCCATCTATCCTTGACGAGTAGGACGATCCAGTGAAGGTGGCGGGAAGGTTCAAGGAGAAAGGCAGAGTGTGTCAGGCTCTACCATCGTCAAAGTGGCGTTATAAACTCCTAAATAATGTAAAATCATTATTTCTTTCTGAATTTTATAGTCGTTAGAATTTCGGCCGAGCATCATTGGTCCCACAAACCGGCTAATCACCGATCGTTCTCTGACTTGGTCTCAACTTCTTCGGACTCCCTCTGAAAAAAAAAATGTCCGCGAACATCGTTCGTAACGCTTCCAGACACGCTGCTCGTGCGTCGAGGTCAGCGGTTACTCCATCCACGGGTCGCCAACTCTCCATGTTGGCCAGACTGGCCAACTCGACTACGTCGAAACCACGTCAAACCCCCGCGTTCCGAGTATGTCTCACCTCTCGTCCACATATACGAGTCCAGAATGTCCCCAGCTAACGCTATATGTTCCTCTAGACACAAATCCGAGGCATGAAGACGATGGACTTTGCTGGGACGAAGGAAGTCGTATATGAGAGGTCTGACTGGCCCGTGGAGAAGCTCCATGACTATTTCAAGAACGACACCCTCGCTATGATTGGTTATGGATCTCAAGGTCACGGTCAAGCCATGAACGCGAGGGACAACGGCCTCAAGATCATTGTTGGGGTTCGAAAAGATGGCGCGAGCTGGAAAGAGGCAATAGAGGATGGATGGGTACGTTTCTCGACATTTACCAACTCCAAATAGTGTCTAATGGTATTCTTACATAGGTCCCTGGAGAGACTCTTTTCCCCATCGAAGAGGCTATCAAGAAGGGAACTATCATCATGAATCTCCTCTCCGATGCTGCTCAATCGGCAACCTGGCCTGAAATTGCCCCTCTCATCACCAAGGGAAAGACCCTCTACTTTTCCCACGGATTCTCTGTCGTTTTCAAAAATGATACAAAAGTAGTGCCCCCATCTGATGTGGATGTCATCCTCGTCGCTCCCAAGGGCTCCGGAAGAACTGTCCGCACTCTCTTCAAGGAGGGTCGAGGGATTAACTCGAGTATTGCCGTGTGGCAGGATGTCACTGGCAAGGCCAAGGAAAAGGCTGTTGCTTTGGGAGTCGGAGTCGGATCGGGCTATCTCTACGAGACTACCTTTGAGAAGGAAGTCTACTCGGATCTTTATGGAGAGCGTGGCGTGGTATGTAGCTCCTTCTCGGTTCTCTATTGATACTAACAGACGGACAGTTGATGGGTGGTATCCGTGAGTAGATTCAGGTATTATAAGTTCCTCGTTAACATGAACCAGAGGGTATGTTCAAGGCACAATATGAGGTCCTCCGCAAGAACGGCCACTCCCCGTCGGAAGCTTTCAACGAGACCGTAGAGGAGGCGACTCAAAGTCTCTTCCCTCTCATCGGGCAATATGGGTAAGCCGATCTGTGTTATAAAAGAGCCATGTCCTGACCTTTCCTCTACAGCATGGTATGTCTCGCAAACTCTCACCTGAAGTGAAGTTACTAACCATCAAACCCTCGTCATCCTACAGGACTACATGTTTGCAGTATGTGATGATCCCTATCAATCATGTAATGAATACTGATCCTGATTTGTCTCAGGCGTGCTCGACAACTGCTCGTCGCGGTGCTCTTGACTGGGCACCCATCTTCGAGGCAGCTAACAAGCCCGTTTTCGAGAAGCTATACGAATCTGTAAAGAACGGCACTGAAACCCGCAAGTCCCTCGAATTCAACGGTCGCAAGACGTACCGCCAGGACCTCGAGAAGGAGCTGAAGGCGATCGATGAGCAGGAGATCTGGAGGGCTGGCAAGACTGTCCGCGCTTTGAGACCTGATGCGAAGAGGGACGAGTAGAGGAGGAGAAGGCGAAGTTCAAAAAAAGGGAATCTATAGTGTCGGGGGTTTCGGGCTAGCTTAATGGAAACTGTGACCAGGTTTTAGATTCCAAAATCGGATGTCAAATAGGCTTTTGACAACTCAGACCGCCGGTTTGATTCACTGGTGCAACCAATTTCATGTGATGACCCTTTTTTCATGTCGGTACTTGGGTTCTCCGATGGAGGGTGACCCCACCATTTAACTGGATCTGGAATAGCTTCCTTAATGGGAGCCCCGAGCCCCATCTCCGCCCTTACGGAACGCAATTAGTGCATACTCGTTAGTGAAACCTTGATTTAAGTCGCATCAGGTGTCCATAATGGTTAGCCGTTTAACTTCCAGCCCCCTTCATCTTATCGTCGTTGACTGGCTATACACGCACCAGGATACGATAACGCGATAGGACTCGTATTCTTAAAGTCCTACGATAATATCAGCATAATCTACGTCCACTGTCACAAGAAACTTATCGTTTTCCTGCAAAGCGCGCAAAGTTACGCTAATTCGAGATGAGCGCGAGGTCAAACTTGAACGAACTCAAGCAAAAGTGGCGTCTTTTCTTGAAATACGACGAGTCTCAGATTGGACCGTCTCATGATCAAGTTTGGAAGGGAGTGTGGTACTTGCACGGGGTCGGTGCGATTGGATGCGCGACAGCGTCGTCGAAATCGGTGGCAAAAGAGGAATCTGCAGAGACCGCAGTGATTTGGTTGGTACAGGCTGGTTATACATTCTAAACGGTAAGTATCGAGTCTACTACTTGAGCGATAAGAAAGAACGTGACTGATAGACAAACCCAATGTGAACCCCTAATGAATCGACCCCTCATCCAAGAACTGTCCTCGTACGATAGTATCCTAGACTCTTGTAGATTATGGACATGAGGTCCCGCTTCTGTTTAATGTCTGTAATTGTAGAGGTCGAACTGAGCTGCGACGCTTCATGATCTAATAGCCACTTTGGGACTGTCTCCGTAAGACGTAAATTGCATGCAAAGTTACAAACGTCTAGTTTTTTCCCTATTGATTGTCGATCTGAACGGCAGAAATGTTCACGGGTGTCATCACGAAGAGTCATGCGCTAGGGAAGAGCCTGGATGGGGCTTGTTTGGCAGATGGACCTCGGTAAGCTAGCATCTCCTTCAAGATATTAACTATTCTCGTATGTTATTCATTATATATCCATTTCTTCAGCGGGCTATGGATCCAAAGCTCGTAACCATCGTCCTTTCCTAAGGGATCGTTCTAAGAGAGTATTCGCACTTTCAGCCTTTCAAAACCTGCATCAAATAAAATAATTGAGTCAGCAGACAGTCAATAAAAAATACCCTCATGGTTGGTTGGTTGAAATGGCCGTTGGTGTTCGAGGACGGGTCTCAACGTTAACAAGTAGGCAAGTGTAGCCAGCCTGAGAACTCGGAATGCCCGTTTTAGAGGTTGGTGCTTTATTCATTTCGCTCGCCTATCGATTATCCGTCTTCTTGTTCTGTAGGAGGAAGTGAATGCATTCCAAGGCCAAATGGCACTCGTACGAGAGACATCACCGAGGAAATATATAAAACAGGCGCCGCAATGTGCGTTGGTGGAGTCCTTCTTGATCCCTCCCCATCCGCTCCCCCATCGCAGTTGCAGCCCCACTCGCAGAGAATCCAGTCTGTGAGACAGAGAAATCGAGACGAAATATGAAAGCCGAGAGCTATCTGCGAGTTTTTCTCGCTTTGGTGCGTTTGGGTCGTCTGCTTGGACGAGAACCCGAGTTATGCTGGAGGCACCGAGACGCTCGGTCAGCGCTGATCGACCGCGAACACGAATGGGAGTACGAGAAAGCAGATCAGATACTCACAGAGTGCATAGGAGACGTCAAAGCCTTGTGCCGCCAACCACGTTAGTGCAGTCCATGCCGCCGCCTCTTTCGCCTCCGCCTTGGTATTGCATTGAGGTGATTGGCCAATCACCTGCTCGTTGTACTTGAAAGTGCACGTCCACTTGGTCTCGTGGTCTGGGCCCCAAGGGCTTACCGTGTACGTCCCCGTCAGGCGGTATCGCTGCATCACCGCAGCTAGAATTTGTCGATATGACCTTTGCTGATCTGAGCTCATAATGAATGAGCGCTTCTTTCGCGATGACGATGAATGTGACTGTGACTATGAATATGACTGTCAGCCCTGCGGAACCCTGGCGGGAAGCTATGAATGGCGCTCCAAAGGAGCTTCAGGGATCCAGACTTACAGATGCGGGGTAAGATAGAGTTTGAATCCACCTTTCGACGATATAGGCGACAGGGTTTGAGGTGTTTCGCACCAAGTTCCTTCCTGCTACTTGAAAGAGCTTTCTTACAAGGTCACCTGCTGGAGGTAGCAGTTTCCAGTCAAGGAAAGGTAATGCCTGGTGTAGATACCCTCCTTTATCTTCTCCTCGGCACCTGCCGTTGCACCACCAACACGCATTATGCTGACAGACTGCATGGGTCAGGTGCCCGTCGCTGTTGCTGGAATATACCTGAAACGTCTATTCGCTCCCTCTCATTGGCTTTGGCCGTTCCAATCTAAAACGGAGGCTTTGGCTCGTCTCGGTACCCAGATTTCGAGGTTCTGGCAGATGGATCGTGAATATCTTTGGATTCACGAATCTACCGATAAACCTTTGTGGCAGGTTTCAGCCAGCCCACACAGAAGATCACTCAAGAACCACCCAATCATCCAGCCAGTTACGAGAGGGCTCGATCCAATCGCACTCCCCCTCACTGGAAAGGCGCCTCATTAGACCCGAAGGCTGGTGCAACTTGGGCTTGTTGGTTGCAGCTGCCACAAGCCAGGTACATTCTCCTGTTTTCTGGTTGGGAGACGGTTCAGCCAGTGTTGATCACGTCGATTACATAAGCAATCGATGGAAGAGATTGACTGTATTCGGATGCTGGTGTTTGGCTGGAGGTGTAGAAGCTGTCGTTGCGGTCTCCCAATCGAGGTCCCTTCGCTCTGATGGCTAGACGAATGCATCGCTCGAGAGAATAGTTGATTCGCAAATAGAGATTTACGAGTGTAATAAGCCCAATAATGAGGAAGTCTCGTTGAAAGAGCCTGTCGATGCCCCGACCAATTGCGAGATGACCCAAGAAAATATGGACTCGGGTTTGCTGCGAAGATCCCCATAGGAACTCCATAAATATATGGCGGTTTCCGGTTTTTTTGCGACGACTTCTCCGACCAATGTCCCATTTTGCATGCGATGCTGATTGACTTCGGAGCTACTAAAGGAGTAGAGAGTTCGACAGACAAAGGTGACCTGCCTGGCTCGTTTTGCGTGGATCGCCCTCGAACTCCAACGCCGTCCATTTCCTTGTGGTTGAAGGGAGGGAGACCGCGAGCCTGGTGTCTCCTTGATGGACAAACCCAATGGCCAATCGTGACGGTCTCCACGCCCTGAAGACAGTGGGCAACTGGAAGGACCATCTACGGTGCTCAAATCGATTTGTTCTGCCCAATAATGAGTTGGATACAGGGATTGCAAGCGCTGGTGCCTTCTTCGTCACTCAAAACGGAGTCAGGAGGACATGATCTCCATGCGGAGCCTATAGGCCTCAGTATTGCCAAATGCAAGGACATCTTTTGCATAGAAGATATCTAGCTAAGTGATATTGCACTAGATGGAATGCGCTACGGCTGGCGAAATGTAGCAAATCTCGGTCCATTGTACCTTGTCACAATACGGGTACAATCAGCCTCTCTGCTGGTATTTACCAGACTTTAATCACTCCTAAAGATGTGGAAACTTACATTGATGACCTCGGAACGACAACCAACCTGCCGAAACCGACTACTCCTCGGATTAAACATGCCACCGCTTACTGAAGCTGGTATTCTGCCATTGTCCATAAGTTTTTGTCTTGCCATATCAAGAGGCGAATCGTCAAGATGGATGAGGGAGTAACCATGAAGAGTACAGGGTTCACAGGGCGCGCTACTTGCCTCCTCTATGACCAACATGCGATAATGACGGTAATTCAACAAGCGTGGCTCTGTTCTGATAAATTGAAAATCGTTCGATGTATTTGCGAGAGCACCATTTGGGCGGAAGAACTACCCTTTGTCGTTGAGCCCGCGACTTCGACTGCGGTATCACTAACACCCCACCGCTTCACGAGGAAATCGATTTAGTTTCACGAATCATATGCAAAGCAATACTATGCAAAGCTCTTTTCGTTTCATCCCTGGGGGAAAGAGGGGAGGCAAAAGGGACCTCAACCTGTCGCCGTCTGTACTGCGTACAAGTACGCTTCCCCGACTTTCAAGGTTCTTATATGTTAGCCTTTGTGGTCACCAGTTATAAATGAACCGATTCCTGTTTCAAACTAGATTCAGCAGCACTTAGACTATCTTCAGCTGTATCGAAAACAAATGATTTGTGGTTACTGATAATAATGGTGAATTTCTTCGATGGTTGCATCAACTCCGGTTTTCTCACCGTGTGGCTCATCAGTCGAACACGGCAGTTTGGACGAGGCCCGCCCTATCACCAAAAGAGAAATTGGGAGATACTTGAAACAGATACTATGGTAATGAAATTTGTCAAGTTGGATGAAAGTTCTCATTCGCAGATGCCCTAAATTCCAGGAGAATCGACCTCAAATGCGCCGAAAGTCGAGCGCAGGTGCGCTTCTAACCTTCCGTTCACCCTCTTCGTCTTCCAATCCACTTTCTTCGACAAGTACACTCTCAGCTTTCCCCGCTTCTCTACCCATGGGTGGATTCATGTCGCCACAATCATCCGGCCCGCCTGCAACCTCGTCACCGTTTCCTACAGACTCAACCAGTACTGTTGTTTCTCCTACAGGTACTAGTCAAGGAATGAATCGAGATTGGGACGCGCAAAGCATGTCAGAGAGCAGCGGTGGCCAGTCCACTTTGTATAATAGCAGTCTGGCTGGCTCAGGATTGCCACCAAATCAAATGGACCTAATGAAGGATACGTTCAACAAGAGAATTATGACATTAACATACCTACGGAGCACCCATGAAGGGTAAGCCATACCCTCCCATACACGTGTGGCCAAGTCCTGACATCAAACGATAGCAAAATGTATTGGTTTAATACGGTACTTCTTACGAGAGAGGCTTTATCGGAAAAATTCAATAGTCCGAGCATGCAGAAAAAGTAAGGAATTCTCGTGTTGCATTGTCGGTCTATGGTACCTAAATAATGATCTCTATCTGCCATCAGAGCTTATCGATTGTCTGTCCTTGCAATGTCACTCGCCAGCCTTTTCGATTTCCATACACCGGCCGATTATCTGAAGGCTTTGCAAGCGCTGATGACGGAGTATGAAGCTTTCCAGGACGAAACTGCGAAGCCGAAGGTACGCATCTTCAATTGGAGACCCCTTTCATCTCTTCTTTTGTGCCACACTCACACTCGTATACAGGTCAGGAAGCGGAACATCTTCCGAAAGGTCCCTAAAAGGGGAGGGGCAATCGACTATGCTGCCTATGACGCATCTGACAGTTACCTCGTCACGCCAAACATGGTATGTGCACGCGCTGGCTGTGAGTCTCGAACATATTTGACCCTGACGATCGATTGTGTCCTCTGCGTTAGCCGTTTCAATTAGATTACCACCAAACCGTGATTTCGTTGGCCGACATATTATCAGAAACGTATCAAAGACTCCTACGAAATATTGTGTCATTAAGCTCAGGTCTTTCATCTACATCGAGTGGTGATGCGTCGAGAGGGGGCGCTCAGACACCAGGGCCATACAGTGGTCCGCAGTCAAGCATGTTCCAAGGAGCTGGAACTCCTCAGATGTTTGGACCCCTTGGTGTCATCACACCTTACCCTGGCTTAACCTCGCTGTGGCCTGGAGGAACACCACCGGCTGACGAGATGGGAGAGGGTTCTCTCTGGGCGTTGGCCTCCAATGGACCGGCAATCAGTGTAGCTGGGTACCAGAACGCAGTTATGTCGATTGCAAAGGAGCTCGAGAATGTGAAGACGATTGATGGGAAGCTGAAGGTCCGTGAGATTTGGCGAGAGGTGACTGCATTAGGTATTGTACTGACGTCGCCTTTCTTGTCATAACCGGCATTCTTCCTTTCCACAGAAAGTGATTGCATTGCTGCTGAAAGAGTTGGACACGTTCGCGCGAGATGCCATCAAGGCTGAGCTCGAGTCGCTGGATCCGTTGCTGAAGAATCTGGTCTTGCCAGATCAGATGCAAGCAGAGGGTGGGGAAGAATACTAAGGATATTCATCTGTTCGAAATCATTATAATTTTGATCATTTTGCGACTTATCCGGACGTTTGCGTGCCCAGTTTGATCGATACGCGATGGGCCTCTTATCCCACTATGGCCCATTTTCTGAGCACGGCTAAGTCACTTAAACCTGACCAAAGCTCCTCCGTCCAGACGCCACGAGTCGCTCGCCGCCGTTCTCTGCCGATTTCGAGCAGCGAAGCGTCTCTGAGACTCAGAGGAGTCTAGTCGTCGAGCCTGTCTGAGGCAGCGACGACCTCAGGCCTTCCCAGTTTCTCCAACCTGACCCATCGATTGATCAATCGCCCCCTTCTCCCCCCTTTCCACCGTTACGACCACGAACTAGTTTACGAAATGACTTCTCTCTTTTATCAACGTGAGTTTTTTGCTCTATCGCGGTTTTTTTCAGCGGTTTTCGCTCCGGCTCTCGCGACCCTGCGTCCCGTGAAACTACATCGGGCTGACTCTTGGTTACGCAGAAACTCATCCCCAAGTGCTCCTCAACAACGCCGAGGACGTTTTTGGTGCTCCGGACGCCTCCGCCTTCGCCACGCTCGCTATCCCAGCCGCGGCTGTAGGTCAGAATCAAGCTTATCTCGCCTCCAGTGCGACATACTCTCAAGTTGCATATCAAGAACAAATCGCACAAGTTTATTCTGCATATGTTCAAGGCGAACAACCTGCCCAAGACAAGCAAGCTGACCTCAACATCAAGACGCTGGCAGAGGCCGGGCAAGCCGTCACTGTCCCCGCAGAGACCCAGAAAACCAATCAAGAACAAATCGCCGCTTTGGTTAATTCTCGAGATCGTGAAGTTACTCAGTTGCAGACGACTTTGGCCATGCCACTAGCCCACTTCAATGCCAAATTCATCTGGCACTGCATCATGAACATTGAGCGTGACTGCGAGTAAGTCCCACTTCTTTTTTCTCTACCCATTCGTCCGTCGACCTCTACTTGGTCTCTCCTTCCCGAGCGTGACGACGCCTGAGGCACCCCGGGAATCTAGCGATGATGTCGCATACTCCATGGCTCGCTCCGCCGTTCCGCGGTAGCTCTTGGCCCAATCCGTTTACCCAGTTTTTTTTTTATGCATGGCCTCGTTGTGTGAACGCCATAGCTTTCGTTGCATCGTGGCTCGGTTATAGAAACTCGACATTGACACGCGCCCTTCCCCCCAACAGTCCCATATTCCTTGAGAAAATCAAGGCGATTCACAAGACGTTCTACCTTCCCCCGGCGATTTCTTTCTATGCTCTCTGGTTGCATTTCCGCTTTTGGGACCAGATGCCCCAGGTGTATAGCTTGGTCGAGGCATTGCTTCCTCCGGCTACAGCTTCCACCTCGTTGTTAAGCAAATCTGTTCGAGTGGGCATAATCCTATACATGATGGCGGCTTCTTTTGCAAACAAGCACTTGGACGACTTTTCTTACAGGAACTCTTCTTGGTACGCTATTTATGTCTCATGGTATTTCCGAACACATGCTAATATATAACCTAGGTACGACGTCGCACGTATGCCTGCCAAAGATTTCCTGGAGATTGAGTTGTTGGCTCTCAAGGAACTTCAGTGGTCCTTGGAGATTTCTTCTAAAGACTGGACGAACTGGCTCCTGTATTTGCGAACGTGCAACATTACATTGGAGCGGACTCGTCCAACGGAGATGAATTATCATTTCGTGGTCGCTCGTCTGATCCAGGATGCCATCATCAATGGTGGCGGAAAAGACGAGCTTCTCAGAGCTGGCGTGTCGGGTGGATTTGGGAGGCTTGAGCTGCATGCCCAGACGAAGATGGAAGGGATCAAGGCTAACGCATGGCACGACACTTCGCCTACGTTGGTCCCTTCATCTCACAGTGGCAGCCCTCCAGCGTTCGAAGGCTTGCATGCACATGTCAAAGGCAACATAGCCGAAGGGCCCTTTGGCTTGAATGCTCTTCAACGCAAATTGGAGATGATTCAGCAGAATCCAGAGGCATCTCTGCCCAAGTTTATTCCTTGGGACACTTCCCTGGATCCAGTTGTCCAAGTGCAGTCGAGGTCTCGCTCAAGCTCAGGATCTGGTGCTCGGTTGGGGGCCGATTTTCTAGGTTCTGGTACGACGGTTGGAAACAATATGCTCCTAGAGGGGGCAGGTGCAGGGTGCAAATACAATGTAGAAGGCGTGGATGGTCGAGGACACGTGCCGTATGGCCCCTGGCCTCGCCATTTCGACGCATATGGTGGTTACTGTGGCGTGCCCAAGGCTTTCGGGCCCGGGGAGATGCACACAAGGCCGATCACATGTGGTGAACTTCTCGCTAACTGTGGGGGATCTCAGTTCCCTCTCGAATACAATGGAATGATGGGCACGATGGGTCGCCCTTTCAAAACTTGCAATGCTGCCGATTCCAACCTTCTTCACGGCGCAACAGCACATCCTCTCTATGCCGCGTCTTGGATCCCGCGCCTCTAGGAGGTGCCTGGAACAGATGCACGAAAGGTTGTGACTACTCAGCTATACGACGCAAGAACAGCCGAAATGAAGCTCTTCATTGAGTTCTCATTCGACATACTCTGGACTCTTCTACCTTACGACCTTTTCTTCGATGCAACGTGTATATATTGCTCGTCATGTTGTGCGACCAAGGGCCGAGGAGACGCTTTCGATTCCAATCGACGCGCACATCCCTCCCCATGGTCGCATCTCAGTGACACCCAGTCCCTTCGCCCTCAAATTTCCGGTGAAGTGCTTTCGCTCTACCTTTACTTTCCGAAGCCCAGCTCGTGCTATCGCATGCGACTCGACCGCTGGCCACCGGCACTATCACCTCGTTTGGAACATCCAATTACATTCAATCCTTCACATCCCTTGGCGCAAGCTCCACCAGCTCAACTATGTTGCGACTATCAGCAACCTTCGATTCGTCTTTTGGTTATCCGGATTATTTTGATCAAAGCCACAGGCAGAGAAGTTTGCTTTGGATATGTGAGAGCCGTCGCGCGAAACCGCCTCGGATCTCCTCTTGTCATCGACGACTCGGTTTCGCGCTTCGGCTCTTCCGTCCATCATACTTCTTATTTAATGTTGTTCTTTTTGTCCCGCGCCTAGGATCATCATGATCTCCCATTCATCAAAACCCGATTTCGACATTCGAATTTCGCTTCTACGGTCGCTTTCTCGTTCGACATATATCTCGCTCGATATCACGATTTCCATACCTAATTACCCGTTCGGTCTTTTTCATCCCAGTGTCTCCGATTCCTTCGTCGCCATCGCGCGGCACTGTTCTCAACACCCAACCATACACCCATCTCCGAACACCAACAAGTGGCATCGCTTGCGAGCCTCTCACCTTACCCCCTTATTCGATACCTTTTTGCTGCCAGCATTGCTAAGGCCAGCCACAGTGTCGTCGCAATTATTGACGAAGACATAGACATAGATGGGACATGAAGCACGTCTTCATCGTACATAGACGAACTACTGCAATTGCACACCGACGCTGTGCTCAACATCCACCACCACCACCACCTCCACCACCTCCACCACCTGGAATCCATCCTCTTTCACACCTATTGCCAACATCGTCCTCGCTACCGTACATAACTACCCACCTACCAAACCTCTCTCCTCTTCCACTTGCCAACTTCCAGTCCTTGTCGGATTCGACAACCAACCATATGCAATCTCCATTTCTCTCTGTGTCCTATGAAGGTCAAAGAGAATTATGATTTCCCCTTGCGGCTCCCTGATTCAATTCGTCGATTGACTCCTGGTGATGATTGTTGTCTTTCGATCATTCGAATCCTTGCTCCCTTACTACTATTTCCATCATTCGCTTCACGCATTTCACTTCTAGTAGCTTACAGTTGTTTGTACTGCGTTTGTTGGATTGTGGGTGCAGGATTTGCCTCCTGAATACTATCGGGTTGTCTGCTCATATACAATGCTTACGTGAGGAACCTCTAAGTGTACGCAGCGGTGTAGCAAGTGGGAAAACAACAGCATCGATTACTGCGGAAACAAAAGAAAAAAGTCAGGCGACAACGCCAGGCTATCGCCTTTAGCAAAACACAGTCGGCGGGGGTGAGACTAAAAGAGGAGACTCGTAAGGGTAAGTTGAACACCATCCAAAAAAAGTGATAAGACATCCACATAGACAAGGCGTGAGGGATTGGGGAGGGATTGGGGAGGGATTGGGGGGATCCATGGAGTACAGCGTTCTCAAAAAGGGAATAGACAATGCCAGTGCTTTCGCCGAGTGAGCCAATTATCGTTACTTCTTCTTTGAGAAGATCTTGTTGAGTAGCGCAAGCACCTTGGGGACGTTCAACTGGACGTATTCCAGATCGAGGAGATGCTTGTTGTCCTTTTGCTTCTCCAATAGATCGTCTATCTTTAGGTCCATTTCGAGGATTGCCTTCTCTCGCCCTTTATAATGGAGAGCAATAATGAATGTCCCGGGAGTGGGCGAAGAAATGTTGAAATAAATGTTGGGACGTCTGTAAGAGAAGAGAAAAGTAAGGACATCAGAGGGATTCATGGTTTCAAGAACAAAGAGGTCATGACGAACCTATTGTCGGGAACATTGCTTTCCACAATGATACCTTCTTTCTCCAACTGCGCATGAGTGTATCTGACTGGACCCTGTGGCGCCGTCTTGGGTTGCCTTCTTTCCTTGCCGCCATACGCGAGCACACCCACTCCTCCAGCAGCCCCTTTGTCCGCTGCAAATCGGACGTTTTGAAGATAGGCCTTGTATTGCTCTAGTTGACCCCTCAAGTAATTATTATGGTCGCAAATCGTCTTGTAGACAGCCTCAAGTGATCGTGTCTCCTGGAGGACCTTTTCACGCATGTTACCCAAATGAGCCAACTCTGCAGCCACTTCTTCTTGCATCAGCTTGTAGTCGTCCTTGGGATCAACGACCTTGAGTTCCTCTAGCTCCCTTAGCATCTCCTTCACTTTGATCCCCTTTCGGACCAGCGTCGCGTCTCGGGATGTGGCGGCTTTTTCCGCAATCCCAGACAGGTTGATCGGTCGCTTGTCGGCCGCATGAGGAATCGAACGGATCAATTGGACGAAAATGGACTTCGTCTCCATATAGAGAATCTCGTTTTGCGTCACATTGTTCTCGGCCATAAGTGCGGTCGTTATATCTTGAATTGGCGTCTCCCACCGACTGAAGAGAGCGAGGTCAAGTGTTCGGTTTTCCTTTCGTGGAACTTGAGCCGGAGCAGGGCCCAACTCCTCTATGAGGATACGCAGATGCTGCTTGTCGTTTGGCGCCTAGAGACTTGGTTAGAACTCCTAACAGGAATCGAAAATGGACACTCGTACCAGGACACTGATGTGTTGCGTGATTAAAGAATGCGTATTGTACAACTCGTTCAGTGTAATATGAATCATGAGGTCTTTCTTTGATAGTGCCATATACTGGTCCATCTATGGAAATTTAAATGAGGGGTATGTTACTTTCGTTTCATAGAGAGAGCACGAACCTCTAGTGTATCGTAGAAATCGCCAACTTCGCATAAATTGTTCAAGAAGAGGTTGATACGAGCTTTGTTGTTTTCAACGAACGGGTTCAACGAGGACATGTATTGTTCCTTTGCATATGAAGGCTTGTTCGCCAGGTTCTGAAGCATCTTTGCAATCTGGTCATGATAATAAGTAATAGGGTCTTGGTGGACTCGAGGAAACACGGACCAGTGTCAATGTCCGGCGGGGGTGTTTTGCGGGGACACCATCGACGAGCATGAATGCTTGGGGTGTCACAACAGCAGGGTTGACGAATCGCAAAAAGAAAAAGCCACCGATGAGTGAGCAAATAGCATAATCGGTGGCGTCGGGGTATTTCCTCTATACAACCCGTCAAAAGGTACGGAAACGGTAAAAGCATCGTATGAAACTTACTCTAGTCAAGCTTCGAATCTGCTTGCAGATCCACCTGATACCATAAGGAGCGGATTCCATACTCTCAATGATCGTGAGTAGGAACGAGTTCGCAATTTCCATCAACATGGTCAGCCGAGGTGCAATGATCGCTTGAACGTCGGGATTTGCAGCTGCGGTTTCGGGGGGAACTCCCCTCGGGAGATTAGGCGGTAGTGTTCCGGTCTCCTCTTCAATCTGAGTGACCATTTGCTCATACACTTTGAGCGGATTAATCTCCAGGTTCAGGTCCCTGTGCTCGATCAATCCATTGATCCGGTCAGAGAGGACGCTCTTGAGATAACTTTGACCTGGACCACGGCGAGTATAGGTCGTCATCATCCTCGAGACAGGTGTATTTGCCCGTAGCAGGGAACCGAATTCAGTGGCAGTCTCGAACTGTGCTGAAAGAACGGACTACGTGGGCGGCATCAGTCCCTCGGCTATCGATTGAACAAAACCATAAGGAGTGTTTCAAAGGACATACCTGAAACATTGTCAACAATAAATGTTCTTCGCGGCTTTCGTATTGATTCCCGTACAACGTAAACATGACTGTTTGGAGGAGCGTATCAATCTCCGACAAACTGACTAGACGGCACAAGGAGGCGATGTGTCGTGGTTCGGACTGTAGTAAGAAGAAAAGATTGGAATATTGCTGTTGCAGGCAGGAATATTGGTACGTGTCACCCGAGCAGTCAGATGGAATGGACAAACCGTGAGCCTCCGTTCCGGCGGAAACGCGCCCTCATTAGGCTCTATCTCTTCAAGATGCTGCTGTACTTCGTTTTGCTAACAAAAAGCTATCAGAACAACGAATGGTTGAGGAGGGTGGCCACTGACCTCGTCAAGTGCCATACGGTTCTGGATGAGGAGTGCGATGCGAGAATCGAGATAACGAACATCTCGTTCGAGGACAAAGTTCTTTTTGGATTGTGCAGAGATACGGGCCTTCAAGTCACGGAGGCGCTTTTGTGCTGTGTTGGTATGATGAGCTCTTAGACGGCCAACGAGGTCAAATAAGTAAGCTTACCTCGTGAAAGATCATCTTCAATGTCCGTATCATTCTCGGCAGCCATCGAGTAGAGTTGGTTGACCGAGTATCGGTTCGTATTTCGATTCGTGAGGCGGCGTGGGTCCGAAGAGGGCCCAGAGTCTGTAAAGCTGGACATGGCGGTGTTCTAAAGTATTGGGAAGAGATGAGATGCGTAGACGAGAATGTGGTCAAGCTTTCTAGCGGGGCGTGGCCGCAGCGAAGGACGATAGTAGTATTGTAGCCGCAGTGGCGTCGTCTTTTATGAGTTTAACTTGGACAATATGTTGTAAGGAGAGTGACCGTTGAAGACAGCAGCACGCCAGTGCTGATGGGAACGGGTCCAAGTGTGAAAGACGCCTCGGACGACGGCTCATGAAAAGCGCAGAAGCCAACAACACGTCTAATCGATCAAATAGCGTTTTAAAGCTTCATACCGAGATACTTAGAGCAAACAGCGGTAATTATTATCAACTCATAGAGCGGAGGATTCTCGCCAAATAGCTGGAACCGAGTACCACTGTCGTCTGAACGATAGAGGCTGCAGGAGGGCGTTTGTAATTATTTTCTGAATTTTGGATGGTATCGGAGGGTATGTAGCCACTAGAGGCGGGAACACGTTCCTGGACTAGACGGCGAATTCCTTGAACTGAACCGCGATCCCTTGCTCTCCAAGACACCCCCAAAGAGGGCATACGAATAACGTGAAAGGAAATATGAACATGGATTACATATTGATGGGACCGAACTTGGGAGTTTTTCTCCTGTTGGACAGCCTGAATGCGACATCATCGATGATTAAGCTTACCAGCTGT
>WSTP01000118.1:0-29901 GCA_019627735.1 Serendipita sp. 400
ATGTACATGACGATGAACACTCTTTCGATGCCTGAGTTTCTCATGAATGAGATAAAGCTCCCAGAGAAACATTGGCACGTTGGTATCAAATTAAGAGTTCTCCAAAGCTAATGTAGAAGATGCACTGACAGCCTTATCCCACTTAGCTTTTCTCTCCGATTGTTAATTGATATCGGAATGGCTAGAAACAATGGTTTCCAATAGCCAGTATAGTTTTCTAGGTGTCAAATATCGTATAAGTACGTAGTATAAGATGTCAATAATATACATCAAAGGCTCAATTTCGGCCCGTGTATCAGTACCTTGTCCACTAAGCCCTTGCTGAGCCTATACTGGGGAGAGCCATATCTTCTTCGTTTATCCGTTGCGATTTTCCTCTTCGATTTCTAATTCAGGATGGCTGTTTCTTACCCTCCAGCAGCCGCAGCTGGCATATTGACCTGGTGCTTCCTGGTGATGAGGTGCCACAACGTTTTTGGGCTAAAGCACCACAACCAGGTCTTTATCATCAGCATTGGCAATTCTCGGGGAACTTCTGAAGCGAAAAATGCGAGAAATAGCCATGCGGTAGGGAGTATCACGACCAAAAGAGATAGCGATACGGCCAGTGTTTCGTTCAAGTACACCCACATCGTAAGCGAGACCAAGATGCAAATGCCACCGATATAGAAGCCACAGCACATCAAGTGGTATATCGGCCGCGCACGCAGGGGTAGACCGAACATTTGCATGATTGCAAAGTCGTTCTCCGTCCAAGCGTTCTTTAGGAGGTCATCCCGTATTGGTTCGGTGTTGAGTTGCCTAGGATCGGAAATCGAATGGTTGGACCGCCTAGATCTAGAGATAGAAGTTCTGGACCACCTGGAGGTAGAATTTGGAGGGTAGATCGGCATGGAACTGGGGCCTGGGATATTGGGTGGTGTAGACGTGGGATCTAGAATGATGGGTTGCCCGAAGATAGGTACAGGGATGTTATATCGTATAGGATCAGAGTCCTCGACCCTGTCGTGCGTGTAATAGGGATTCCGAGGGGTGTAATCCAGGAGTGTCCCACTGACAACGCGAGCTCGAGCGAAGGCAGGTAGAGAGCTGATGAGATTTATGAGTACAAGGGCGCCTGCTGTTGCCCCAATATTGAGGTATATACTTCCATAGACGAACCAGCGGAGGGTACGCCACACAGTATTCTGGGGGAATGAAGACGTGACAATTTGCGCCAATCCGATTTGAACAATAGCAAGTAGCGTAGTCTGAAATTCATCAGGGATAAGGGGAGGAAGGGAGTGATATACCACTTACTATGATGGCCATAGTATTAGCTACCTGAACATATGAATTGGCAATACTTTGAACGTTGGCGGGTAGGTTGTCTACCATACAATGAGACGATTGTATATAAGGCTAGGATAGGCGCTTACAATCTAGTTTCTTCAAGAAGTCTGTGTCTATCGACTGATCGAATGTCCATTTGGGTTCTGGTGAGCCAAACCGAGGAGTAAGACTCCCAGACATTTCGTGTAAAGATACGAGATGAAGCAGTAGACGTGGTTGTAAAGGTTGACAAGGTTGACGAACATCCAATTCCCGCTGCCCATTCGGATACACACCCCGCTTTATAGACAATCTCAATATACCGAGGTTGTACCTCAACCGAGCCAGAGTTCTCCGCGTATGATTTCAATTGTCTTTACTGGAGCGTCGGCGCTCTAATAATGGGGCTCTGCCCAGTTACTAGGGAGGCACCTAAATAAGTGACTCGTATGGTATGATGCACCCACACCGGTTCATGCAGCAGAGAGGTTATCAGCAGAATTACCCAAATCTAGCTGCCGCTATTGCCTAGGCATGATACGGCTGCTCGCTGCTGGCCGCAACGCCACATTGAGAACGCCGTGCTCGCATTGTTGATTTCCCTAAGCGGAGGATGCCGTATTTAAAATCGTTATGATATTCCCCGTGGCCCGGTTGTCCATGGCCATGTATGTAGGCTGAAATCAAATTGGACCGTCAACCGGCTCTTTGGATTCTGCCCAGTACTTTGGATTCTGTCAATACTTATACTGCCTCAATGGTCAGCGGTGGACTAGTCCGGCATCCTTCAAACTTAAGAAAATCGATATGTATTGGACAGGAGGGAAAAAACAGTCAACGGACCCACATAGCCACACTATGTCCGCGCTAAAGTTGGTTACGAGAAGCATCTCCGATAAACAGGTTAAAATCAGGATGTAATGTTGATGGTTCTTCATACTGGCAGGATTATTCTGCCTTATGATCAAGTTCCAATCCCGAATCGATTGAACTCGCTACGCCGCTCTCCGGAGACGCGCTTCTCCAGTTTATCCTGACAGGAAAGGGTATAGCAATGTGGGTTATTCATTAGGCAACTGTGTTGTGTTGTGTTGCCGACAAAGAGTCCGAGGCACACGATATGACAAAAGTGACGATCAGTCTCGTTCAATTTCAGGAACATCGGTATAACTGTTCCCTTCATTCGTCATCTTCATGAGTGGACAACTTCATCTCGATCTCACCATTCCATACATTCATGTTCCGTTGGGTACGTTGATATCAGCCAATCTCTTAGCGAGAGAGCTTCTGTCCCAAAGAGCGGAGTGGTACGGAGGTTGAAGCACTTCCAGACATCAATTTGAATGGGATAAGGTCGACTGCCATGGTGATGGTTGACATTTTATCTAGCTGCTGTATCCTGATGGTCTTAGACTGGTTTCAGAGGTCTAAAAAGCTTTCATTGGCGACAATCTTATACTCTACTGCTGCTGATATCGAGGACATCTCTAGCCGTAGTTCAAGCGGAAGATATCATTGAGCCTATGGGGACCATCAGCTAAGTGAAGCGGCCAAGGGAGGGAGACTTACACATAATAACTCGAACCAGTAGGTAGTAGATTGAAGAGTTGAGAGAATCTCATGGGTAACGGACTATCGTCAACCTACAAGGGGCTCAATAAGGTATCATCGGCGCTTTTGCCACCAACTGACCATTAGTTCTCCCGTGACCAGAATAGAGATTCCGTTGTTAGGGAGTGGTTGTGCATCTAGAGTTGTTATCGAGTGCACGACTTTCTGGAAGGGAAGGCCCTAGATAAATGGATTAATTGACCAAGTGCTTGTGAGGTGAAATGAATACTACAAACCACGAGTTTCTCGATGATACTATTTGATCCCTGAAACTGACTATCTTCGAAAGTGAGCATTGAGTCCCCTGACTATCGTTGGAGGAGGAAGTGAGCGATCGCCATCTATCGTACATCATCGGGCTTTGCTGCGTACATAGAGAGAAGATAGTTGGGATCTATCCTTGTCGAATGCCGAGTAATAAAACTCTACAAACTGTCGCGCGATCGCTTGAGGGTCTGCCATCTTCGCCACTGAAGCGGTTGGATTCTACGTGAAAGTAGCGCCGGTTACGTCCCTTGGAAAAGAAAAAGCCACGTACGTACATCGTCAACGCGCAGCTCCAGGACGTCCGCAGGGCCGAAGTTTATTATTGTTTCTTACTTATAAGAGGGACCGAATGCATATTCCCAGCCAACACCGTGACCGGGCATAAGCTTGGAACCCCTCCATATCGCCTCTAATCCATCACTCCCTGGGCAATTTCGCCAATAATACTCAAACATGGCCAATTTCGGTACTGAGATTGTTGCAGTCATTAACAAGCTGCAAGACGTGTTCACCGCCGTGGGACTATCAACTTCAAGCATTGATCTCCCTCAAATCTGTGTCCTCGGTTCTCAAAGCAGTGGAAAGAGTAGTGTGCTAGAGGTGTGCCCTAAAACCAACCCTTGAGACTGTATCGCTCATAACACGCTTCCATGCAAGAACATTGTGGGACGTGACTTCCTTCCAAGAGGATCTGGCATTGTGACCAGGAGACCCCTCGTAATGCGAATATTCTCTCTTGGATCCCGCATTCTCATCTGTTATTATATAGGTCTTGCAACTGATCAACCGGCCAGCTACTGCCCCAACTAGTACGTAGTCCCTCTGGAGCCCTGTAAACGTCGCTGATATGCTTCAGCAAATGGTGCTACCAAATCTGGAGAAAATTCTACCAACGAAAACGAATGGGGCGAGTTCTTGCATCTTCCTGGTGAAAAGTTCTACGACTTTACCAAAATTAGAGGCATGTGTTTTTTTTTTTTCCAAAATTTGTCGGACTCATAGTCTTACGAAATAAACAGCGGAGATCGTTAGAGATACAGAAGCCAAGACTGGCAAGAATGCAGGTTGGTAGCTCGATGCCTCGTTCCAGAATGCAACCGCTGACCACCTTGATAAATTCTAGGGATCTCGCCGGTTCCAATCAATTTGCGAATCTTCTCCCCAAATGTCTTGACGCTTACTCTTGTCGATCTTCCTGGCTTGACCAAGGTCCCAGTCGGCGACCAACCTAAAGATATTGAAAGGCAAATCCGCGATATGCTCATGAAATACATCTCACGACCGTCGTGCATCATTCTCGCTGTGACTCCCGGTAATATGGACTTGGCAAATTCCGATGGCTTGAAGATGGCGCGAGAGGTCGATCCCGAAGGTAGTCGAACAATCGGCGTACTCACCAAAATCGATCTAATGTAAGCCATGATTCAAAAATCAATTTACTTCTTTTCTGAATCGTCACAGGGACGCTGGCACGGACGTCATAGACATTCTAGCAAACCGAGTGTAGGTGGCAATTCTTTCAGTGTACTGGTACTCAATCATTGGGCAGTATTCCTCTGCGATTGGGATATGTACCTGTGGTTAACCGAGGACAGAGAGATATCGATTCGTCAAAAGCTATTAGCGCTGCACTTGAATCCGAAAAACAATTCTTCGAGAACCATCCTACGTATCGAAGCAAGGCCCAATATTGCGGCACTCCTTACCTTGCCCGTCGTCTAAACATGGTAACCTTGCACCTCTTCTATTGGTTCCGATGATTGTAACTGACGCTCTCATAGATCCTTATGCACCACATCCGCAATACCTTACCAGATATTAAGACCAGAGTAACTCAGCAATTGCAAAAGTTCAACGCCGAACTGACCAGCCTAGGGGGCGCTATGGGAGAGTCGAACCCAGGAAACGTTGTCCTCTCGTGCATTACTGAGTTCTGCGCGGAATTCAGGACGATGATAGACGGTAATACGAACGATCTTGCCGTCAATGAACTCTCTGGAGGTGCTCGTATCAGTTTCGTCTTCCACGAGCTATATAACACTGGCGTCAAATCCATTGACCCCTTCGATCAAGTCAAGGATGGGGATATCCGGACCATCCTCTACAACTCTTCTGTATGTCGTGTAACATTTCTTCAACCTTCTTGTCTGATCGTTTGTAGGGCTCTACACCGGCGCTGTTCGTCGGCACCACGGCATTTGAGGTTATTGTCAAGCAGCAGATTAAACGCCTGGAGGATCCTAGCGTCAAATGCTGCCAGCTTGTTTATGACGAGCTTATTCGGATCCTCAGTCAACTCTTAACCAAAGTTGTAGGTGCCTTCGTATATAAGGGGGAATTGCAGTACCTAACGAATACCTGTAGCAATCATTCAAACGATACCCAGCTCTCAAAGAGCGCTTCAACGCTGTGGTCATCAATTTCTTCAAGACGGCGATGAACCCTACCGTCAAGTTAGTGACGGATCTAGTATCGTAAGTTTCTGCCTGTTTTCTCCTTCTTCTTCTCGGAGCTGAACAGGAAAATCAGTATGCAGGCTTGTTATGTCAATACTACCCACCCCGACTTTTTGAACGGCCATAAAGCCATGGCCATCGTATCTGATCGATTGAATGCCAATAAGCCGCCACAATCTGTCCCCGATCCCAAGAGTGGCAAATTGGCGCCTGGTCAGATCAACAACAACAAAGACTTGGACGTTGATATGAAGAAAGACGATGGGGGCTTTTTCGGATCCTTTTTCGCCAAGGGTGGTGCTCAGCCAAAAAAGAAGTCGGGGTCGATGGAACCGGTGAGTCTATACGCTATTTCCTTCCTCCATTGCCGTTCTGATGCCGAAACATTAGCCTCCGGCCGTTATTCGCCCTCAAGCGGCCCTGAATGAAAGAGAGACGATGGAAACGGAGGTCATCAGTAAGTGTTTAACTCTCAGATATCCACAGTGGAGACATATTGATATCTCCCTCAGAATTATTGATCCACTCCTACTTCAACATCGTCAAACGAGAGATGATCGACATGGTTCCCAAGGCTATCACGTTAACGCTCGTTAATCACTCAAAGGAAAACCTTCAACGCGAGCTTTTGCAAGAGCTCTATAAACCAGATGTACTGGATGGACTTCTTCAGGAGTCGGAGCATGTCGTTGCCAGACGACGAGAAGTCATTACCACCCTGTCCGCTCTCAATAAGGCAGATGAGTACGTGAACATGTCATTGCCTGAGTGTCTCACTAACTTTTGCTCCAGGATTATTTCTGCCATTTAAATATGCTCGATTCCTGCATTATTACATTTGTGACCTCCTCATATGTTAACCTCACGTAGACTTATGCCTATGGATTTCTAATAGAGATCCTAATTTCTGGAAGACGTGCGAATAAGAGCTGGACTACCAATGACACGAGTCTAAACAATACATACATGGAACCCTATCTGGTTTGATTCGTCTAGCACAATTAAAGACGTTTCTTTGGGATGGGCGTGCCAAGGGCTGCAGAAGTAGACGAAGTCCGAGAGCGATGATGAGTTCTAAAGAAACAGGTAGAGAAATCTGCGCTAAATGTGACAAGTCCGATGGTATTTCCAAACGCGACGAGGCAAGAGCTGTTGCCTAAGGATAAGAGAGACGAGATTTCGGTAAAGGGAAGGCGGGGAAAAGCAGATGCTACACGATAACTGCGCGATGGTTGGGTATCTGTCGAAGGTAGGGTTATTGATGGTCTGTTGTTCCTATTTTGTATTGTATTTGTTATTGGTTGGCTTTGGCTCATGTCGTTGTTTCGATGGGAAACTAGCGCTGCTAGTGTCGATTCACGAATGGAGAGATCGGTAGATGTGGGGTCAAAGAGCCAAAGTTTCCATCTCTCCAATACAGACCGATCTAGTCCTTCAAACTGCGGAGTCCATCCTTCTGTCGATTCATTCCTGAACGGATCTCCATCGAACGGATCTTCATCAACCGTTTCTAAGTCAGAGCTTCTTCGGAGCCCATAAATGATGTGTTCTGTAGTATCCCAGGCTCCTTCCTGGAAGGAGACTTCGGCGATTCGTGACTGTGAAAGTTCTGGTAGGTTACTGTCGTTTGCGTCATCTTTCGCCCCACCATTGTCGTCTAATAGGAAGAAAGCACCATCTTGGCGGCGTGTCGGTGCTTCCCTTTCGCTACCTCTACGAGAATGTACACCATGAGCAGAGACAGGAAAATCTCCCATATGTGCAATGTTCGAGGAGCTCGAAGATCGGAGTCCAAGTCTTGGCCTGGGAGGCTGGCCCAGTACCGAAAGACTTCCTTGCCGGGACCTAAGGGCCGCAGAATGCCCGTTCGGCGGTAGGAAGGGGCAAGCACATCGCCTAAGATCGTCGATGCTGAACCGATATAGAATTGCTGTTGTTCCGGTTGAGATGGTTAATGTGAAAGCATCTGGACGAAGCTCTCCACATGTAACACAAGGGATGGTCGGGATGGGACTCAGCCGTAATCGATTGATGTCCTCGAAGGCTTCTTCGAATGCATACCATTTTTCGCCAGAAGCAGTGTCCCATAAAGACACATATCCAGCGGTAGTCGAAGCGACTAAGACGACTCGAGGCATCAGATCAACGTTGATGACTACAGCATGGATCTTTTGGATAGTATCTGTAACGCCACAGACGTCACAGATAGCCAAGCTTCGCCATTGCTGAACATCACGAGCGAATAGCTGCACTGTACCACTGGTTGAAATAACGGCGAACGAGACGGGGTCCCTGGACCTTGGTTTCAGCATAACGATTCGACTGTTCGGTGTTCCGTTCACAACGACGATCGGTTTGGGATCGTGTAGATCGTTCCATTCGACGACACTGCCATCTTTGAATGTCGCAAGGAGGTAACCATCCGTGGTAGAGGTCTCCCCGGAGTGCGATCTCTTGTGCAACATCGATGGACGGTATCCACGTTGTGCTGGTCTGTCCTCAAAGGCAAGATCCATAACTCGAGAGGACTTGTTGGGGTGATACAAGAGCATCCTCTCAGCTACTTTGCCGTTGTTGAGGCGCCACAATGCAACTGTACCTGCCCTGGTACCTGCTGCACAAAACAGTCCCATAGAATCCATCGCGACAGATGTCACGAATGAGCCATGTTGATCGAGATCAGATATAAAGAGCTGGAAGAATGAACCGGACTTTTGTGACCAAACTACGACTTCATTCTCCAAGCTCACAGCGATGATGGAGGATGCGTCGGGTGTGGCGTCGACTCTGTCGATATCTGCGATACAGGCTCGGGGAATTGTGGAAAATTGAAAAATATCCTCTAAAACGGGTTCTGATTCTCGACGAACATGTCCATTCTCGTTCTCTGGAAGATCGCGGGTTTCGGTGTCCTTGAGCAAATAAACAAGTAGGGCCCACAGGAGCGTCGTCGTCGTAGCAATTGGAAGAACGAAAACTTTGAGAATTTGTTGCACACGCTGCGCGGCCTTGAAACTGGTTTTCCTTTCGCGGAACATAGAGGATCTCTGCTCGGCGTCCTGGCGATTGAAGAAAAGGAGAATTGGAGGCTCCGAGCGAATGTGGACCAGAGGATCGTCAGACGGGTTGAGTGTCTGCCAGAGTTTCCATGCGGGTGACTGCGATCCTGCTTTTCGGAGAGCCACGACTCTATCTAGTGTATAAGGATGCTGCCCCTTTCCTGGAACCGCCGACGAGGTTACTGAATATAGTACAGCTGTGATAGCTAGCATCTATTGGCCAATGAGCGGATAAACAGCTTCTTCAGCCCTTGACATACCAGAATCAGGCTGCTGTTACGAGCTGCGCTACCTCGTAGGAAATTTCCCATCAACCCGACTGTTTCCTTCTTTGTCTTTGCTTCCAAAGGTGAAGTAGGCGCTTTTCTCTCCTTAACGTCAAAGGACCGATCTTGGCGCAGGAGTTCGTGCAACTAGTTGACGATCAGTAGCAGCTATTAATTTGAGAAACCAACGTACTTCGAGACGTTGAAGATCAATAGATAGCACTGCCACAAAGAATGTATGCACGAGGAACCAATGAGCCACCAGCACAACCAAAGCAAAAACGCAAAACTGCCGAATTGCGCCAGGAGTGAACATTGCTATGGTTCCCAACGCTGCATTACAAGTGACGACTTTGAGCGTATTCGAAGCACCCGCTTCGCTCATGCCACGGGCAATCCTTTCTTTCACTGGTAATGTAATAGGTGTCGAAACCACCTCGTCGACCTATGCGAAAGTCAGGAATATGAAAAACTCGGTTGTATATCGCACCAATCTAAACATGTTTTCTGCGCCAATAAAAACAATAATGATGGGAAGTATACCCCTGTTCCAACTGTCAATACAATAGTTTGACTGTCTAGGCCACGCTTACCAAGGCACCATTGTTACTCGAAAGCCCCATATTGCACAAACACTGACACTGGTGATTGTACTAACGATGATCTCCACCATGCCAGTGAACGCTATTCCGAACCGCGAGTGTACCGTGTTCATACGTCGCATGCTGCCGGAAAAATTGATGAAAACGATGACATAGAGCAGGTACAGTAGGATTGATATCGCCGAAATTCTGCTTGACTCTGCGTCGAACTGAAGAGAGCTTAGCACTTCGATCTTACCCTGAACAAAGGAAGTATACCTGAATTGCTAAGAGACGGGGCTGGCCTGCGATGGCCTCGGCATGCCCATTCCCCTCTATAATTCCGCCCACAAGCTGGTTCCATGATAGATGTCCCCTCTGCGAGTGGCAGTCGTCGTCGCGGAAGTAGTACGTGAGAACCAAAAATGTGCCTATGTCGATATGTTCTTGATCTTCCAAACTCGCTCGATCAGCCACTACCATAGATAATGTTATAGGAAAGCCTGGGGTGGTAATGTTTTCCACAGCATTTAGGGTTTGAATGATATCCGGGTCTGCGTCGAGCTGCCTTCTGTCAAAATCCCAAAAGACGAGCGGACTAGTGTATAAGCAGCCACCCGTCTTTGCCTGAACGCATGGCAGAGAATCTGTAGAAGAAGCGAGACGCGTGTTGATCTCGGCTTCAATGTCCAGAGTTAACCGCAGGGTCGGCTTGTTCAAAACTCCATTCTCGTGCCGTTGATTGCTCGCAATGAGGAGACGCTCGACGCGCACAGTTCGTTCTAGTCCACATCTTGCTTTCGCAGTAGCATCGTATCGCAGGTGCAAGGCCTCATGGCCGCTCCACAAGTCGTGCAAATCCCTGAGCTGAGGTGACTGAGCGTCGGTCGGGAAAAGGTTCAAGAGCGTCGACGACATTGTTGACAGCGGTCTTGAAGATGTATAAAGTGCCAGTGCCGGGTACAATAAAGAGGTTATTACCACGCATGAAATGAGAATGACCCGTATTTGGTGAGTTGCGCAATGACTGTTATCGAGAGTTGTTAGCGACTTCCCAGAGACCAACAAGAGGCCAGAGGTGCCATTTTTGTAAGAGACTTACTATCCAAATTGTTTGAACCATCTTCGAAGCAGCGGTCGCAGCGACGCGGACTGAAGAGTGGCCAAAACTTTGTGAACAACGTTCATCGATTACAAACTGCGACAAGCACAGTTACGCCTTTGAATCCAGACAGAACCACTACCGTTCTGTTGAATTAACGAGTCCTCTGGTGGCGGGATACCCACCCAATGTCTGTGGGGAAGTCCAAGGTTGGTTATGATATATGCTCTCGTCTCTCTGATAGCAAGGCCTTGTCTCAAGAATACGTCGTAGCATAACATCAATGAACTAGCAATTCCTACAGTTGCTATCTAGGTGCTGAGGTTAGACGACAGGTGATTTGTTCAGATGATGCACTTGGGGGGCTGTCGAATTGGCATCTGGAACACCGCGTCATCTTTTGTAATGCTATCATGCTCCCTAATAATATTGAGAAGGATGTCCTTGACCGTCTCATTGGCGCCCTGTAACTGCTCACGACCTGCTCTCACCGCTTGATCCACCGCCTCGTAGCGCTCGTCGAGTCCAAAGAACTGACCCAGGAGACCCTCTCTAGAATGCAAAAGGAATGAGTACTTCATTAAAGATATCTGAGTCCATACTGACAAGCTCTCATGCATTGCACCGAGATCCCCTACAGCCACCTCGACCATTCGGGCCCTTGCTATTCTCGCTTCAGTGCGCACCTCTGAGACCTTCTTCCCCACATTCTCCATGATCACCTACCAATAAGTGTCAGCATAAAGCGAGTAATCGTACCAGTTGAGCCACTTGTTGGATAGCCGTGAGAACCTGGAGAAGAACAAATAAGCACGCCGATCACATGGAGGCGGGATCGGACCTCAGCTATTGCATCGATACCGGAGATTGGAACCCTGGGGACCTCGTCTTCGCTGAGACTGTCACTATCAGAAGCATTGACTGAGACTAAGGAGCGCGTGTTCCGCATTTGATGCTCGCTGATGTTGTTGCGACCAGTTTTTGATTTCTTGAGCTTGAGGATAGACATTGCTTCCTCGAATTTAGGGTAGTGGGCTGATTCCCATCGGACAAAGCGCTTCGCAGATGGCTTCTCCTTTCCTCTGTCAGGGTCGTTCGGTATTTTGATGGGTTCCTCGTCAATCTCAGCAGTTTTATCCCGAGAAGAGACATCGGGAACATGCGAGCGATGTAATGTTTCCTCGCCACGAATTGATTTGGTGAGCGGGGAGGCGGTATCAACGATCGATGCTCTCATATGTTTAACAGACTTGGCTCCGTTAACAGGGCTCATACTCCCTCGTTCCGGACCTGCGCCTGATGCTGTCGGATGCGCCGGGAAAATAAACTGGTTTTCTCGTCGCAAGAGGGAAGATTTGGGTGCATCTTTTCTAACTGCCTTTGGAGAACTTTTCGTCAGCATCAAGGCGCTGCGAGCTTTCTGCTTGAACACCATTGCGGGTCGGATAGGCGACGACGGTGGGTCTGGGGAGTCTAAATAATGACCAATAGCACTCCCGTTGGCCGTGTTTACATGCCTAGTTCCTCGATTCTGAACCTGTATGCGTTCATCCAAAAAGTATCAAGAGCTTGGATGAGACACAGAGGGAATTCTTACAATCGAAATCGTTGTTGCTTCGACACCTGACTCTAGGTGTGGCCGAGAGCTTCTCAGAGACTTGGGATCTTCCTCAGAAAAATAATTCAGTCCCTGGATAGCGCTCTCTTGTCTGGCTAGATTCTTTTGTGCATGAGGTGGCGCTAATTCTCCCTGGAAGTCGTCATTCTACGATTCTGTTTGCACACAGGGGAACATTCGCACCGAGACACCCGAAGCCTCAAGGCTCGCTCTTTGTATATAACCGAATTGTCCGGTTCCATTGTGGAGTTCATTATCGACCCGATCGAGTGGATGTGATGATTTGGATTGAGTATGCGGGGATGAACTGCCTTTGGGTGTGTTTAGGGAGCCTTCCGAATCAAGTGATCTAGTTTGATCCACTTTATGAGGACCTGGTCCCTTGAGAAGCGGCGACGACGATGACGGTGGAAATGGGCCTTCCTTGACCAACACGAATTCGGGCAAGCTTGAAGTGTTTTGCGACTGTGAGTGATTATGGTCGATTTTTGGGTTACTTGGAGAGGTGCGGGCTCTCTTAGCACCTGGAAGCGAAATCGAGATCTCATTGTCATCCAGTTCTGCTATTTTCCTCTTTGGAGAAGCCGCTTTCCGGGGCATCGTGACTTGTTCTTCGTCACTATCTAAGATCACGGCTCTGGTCTTTCTTTTGGGCCGAACCCCAATTGCCAGTCGAATTGGGGATGCGTCATCGTCAATAGACGATAGTCCAGAATCACTGTCGGATTTAGAGCGCGGTTTGGAGCACCCGCCTGCGCAAGTAGGGCTCGATTCTGAGCCCGATACAGCACTTCTACTTGACCGGACCGTCACTGGATCCACCAGGTTGGGCCTAGATGACTTGGAATCGGAATGGTAGTCTGACTCGTTTGAGTTTCAGACAAAGGGAGTGTGAACTAGTTACTCACATCCCTCTATGATATGTGTCTTTGTCTGTTGGGGAGGTCAATTCCATTTCGCGGCAAGAGAATTCTGATTACCTCCAAGGATGTGGGGGTGATAGGAGCGATCGGACCAAGTTGAGTCGCATGCTGTGAGAAAGACTGTTTCAGTGCCTTGGGAAGCTTGACTACCTTCGTATCCTAACACTTGTTCAGTGTATGATGGGAAATTGCACGGTACTCTTACAAGTCCTTTTGAATCGATGACTTTTTGAAAACGATCCGCTTCATGATTTGAGAACTGAAAGTCAAGCGACATTGATGACTTCTGTGAGGCAACTTCATTTCGTATCTGCATTATGAGAGGGGATTTGAGTTCGATGGTGGCCGTGGACATGTCTGGTATGCGCTAATGAGTCATAGGATTTTCCAAACTGCGAATGTTTACCGTCTGCTTGAGGCTCAACTCTGATTGCACAAATATTGTCCAAACTAGTGGTCATCAATTGCTCATTCCCCTGTAGACAGGTTTTAAGCATTGTCGCTCAAAATGAAGGAAGAACGAACGGGTGATTGAAAAATCATGATGACAAGCTCCGAGTCGACATATACTCTAGTTTCAGAGTTAGCTGGAGTACGCCTAGGCCCAAATGTCATACCTCAACGCGGCGCTTTTGTTGGAATACGTGTCTCCATTTACGAACACTGCCTGAGCGATGTACCGTTGCGAACTATCGGTGATGCTTAACCCTCTAATGGATAGTGATGGCCAGAAGTTACCGTTTGTTGTTGAACCCAATTTCTGCATGAAGGAGATCGGACCTCTGCATCGGTGTTTATCATACTGGCTGGTGAAAAGCACACTACAGACCTCGAACCATGCTTTTGTCCCCGATCTGTTGATTAAATCAACAAATTTTCTGGCTCGACTGGTACCGAACATGGCCTTGCAAGCAGATGTACAAAGGACACTTGAGAAATAAGATCTTCTGTTGGCATCTTCTTTTTTAGGGGGTGCTAAGCGGGCGATAATCTGGAGATATGCATCCGTAGTCCGAAACCCTGAGATAGTGGATCAGACAAGGTGGGACTATTTGGGGAAACATAACGCACCTGTCGAACCAACAAAAAGGCGTGCCAAGCCCGCGCTGGGAAAGTGTGAAAGATGAGACCGGGTTGTAGGAAACTACACTCACACCCCAAGAACATCTGGGTCTAACATCACTTTCTTTGCCTCGGGCTGTTCCCCCACCAAATTGGCGAGGAGCATCCCAATCTACGCTCCGTTTAGATCGAAGAAGAGACGATTGCCCTATTACTCACAGCATATCGAAGATCCAAAGTCAGTTTTGATGCATCTTTATCGCTTAAGAGCTTGCAAAGACCGGTGACAAACTCCTTGTGGAACTCGGCACATCCTGCAAACTAGTTTAGTTGTGAATGATCATCCAGACCAGACTCTTACCTTCCTCCGAAGCGAGCCCATAGGTCTATACGATGGTAAGCCGGTGTCCTATTGATAATAAAGAACGTACGTCAAGCCCTACGATGAGACCTGAGCAGGCAATCTCTTGCCAAACCAGTTTAACTAGCTTCAACTGGGGCAGTAGAGAGAAGAAGTATGCAATCACAAAACACGTAGTGTTTGCAGGGAAAAGACGATACAAAGGTTCAAGCTTGGCTTCGAACATGTCGATGAGCCTGGTTGCCGTAGGAGAGTCGATCGACGTGTCACCAGGCTTCTACGCAATTTTCGGATATAATTGAGGAGAGAAGAACGGTTTTCAGCATCGCATGTTCTGAGAACGCGTCGCTCCCGGTCAGAGCAAGGAAACCTACGACTTTGGTGATCAAGGGCGCGAACTCTTTCATCAGATTGCTCGCTTCTTCATTTTGACAAGATTCAACAGCAGAATAGAGTGATTTGTACGCGCTATTGAGCGACTTCAGCTGACGGGACATTGTGGTCGAGTGCAGAGTGGCGTGCCTCGACCAAGTTTGTTTAGTGTTTAGTCAAAGAAGATCCACAAATATAATGAAAGAATTACGCCCAAACCTAAAATATCTACTAGTCGTACAGGAAAATAACAATACAGGCTGGAGATCATTTGCGTGTCTCTATGAGAGTTTGATGTCATACGGCGCCTTCTACCTCCAGCTCTGGTTCTTCTTGAATAGTTTCTTTTACACTGTCTCCTCGCGCATTTTCAGCGGCCTTAGCGCTCCTTTTTCGCTTGGCAGATTCTTTGAGCTTCTCCCACCGCTCGCGGAACCGTTGGATGGTGGCTCGCTGAGAAAGACTCAGCGCAATTCTTCACTTTAGAGAAATAGTTTATTCTTACATTCTTCTCGTTTTCTACCCGGGACTGTCGTAATTCTTCCTCCAACTCACGGATACGCCGGACGTATTGGCCTTCCCTCTCGGGGCCCAAAGCACCTGACGTTTGCTGAGTTTGAATATTTGTGAGTGGGGGCATAATTGATGGAAGTGTTGCCTCCAGGTTCGCCAAAGAACCGGGCCGTCCACCTATCAGTGCGGAAGATGAAATCGCCCGTTGTGCCTATCAATGAGGAATGATTAGAATGTACATTATAGCTGGGTCCGTTTACAGACCTCTCTTCGAACGGATATGATGCTATCTCTGATGGCTCTCTCTTGCTCGATCTTGCCTTTGATTGTCTTCTCTGCGTTCCCCAATCGGGTTTTGAGTACCTGCAGCTCCTGCTTTAAAGCTATATTCTCCGCCTGAAGCTTCTTCATGGAAGGTGAAGCAACAGATGGCACCACGTAGAATGATTCGTCCATGCCGAATTCTAAGTCTGTGAGAGTCTGAACCCATTCAATAGAGGATAATTTTACCATCTATGAGATCTGCGTCATCTTCAAGCGCTTGAGCCAACTTGTCGGCCAAGTTCTCCTGCTCCTCCTGACTATTGACGCCCATATGGTCGAGTAACTTAGGCCGGCTCCGGGACGGATCTACCTCTGAATCATCAGAGTATCCTTCCTCTTCCTGATCTTTGGTAGATATATCACCAGTTGGTTCATAGGACGACGTTAGAGGTATAGTCGCAAATGCTACTGGTTGTGAGAGATTGTCCAGGACCTGCTCAAGTTTGCTCCAAAATTGATTGAAAGGGTCTTGTGGATCTGTCTATGCGAGAATAAGGAAGAGCGTCACCCCAATATCTTGATTACACACCCGCCCTCCTAGAACCATATATGAATCATCTATAGTCCGCTGAGACATCGTGAGATTATTTTCTCGTGTGTTGATTCTTGACGGTGATTCGTATCGAGAAGATGGAGCAAGAGTGCCCGCTCGGTTTGGACTCTGGGTGCGAGGGTTGGTGACGCTATGCGCTTCCTCACGATTGAGTGCAACTCGTCGCTGCAATTCCTTCCCACGACGGTTGTTTTCATTGTATAGTAGTTTCAGGGTTTGCTTGGTCTGATAGGGCTCAATTAGAACGATGGTTTTGGCGGCTAATATAGGAGCCAGACATACATGGGGGTTCTCAACCTGATCCATACATGCTAGAAACAGCTCTGCAGCTTTGTAAAACTCTGGAAAGGCGCATACAAGCAAGCCTTGAACTTCGTAGTCTTCTCCAGCAGCGACATGTGCGTGTGCTTTCTCCATTAATGACGGTCCGTCCCTTTCTTTCGTGTTTTCCATGATACTCTATGGCTGTTTCTTATGTTTGAACGGTTCCTGCGTATTTAGGCCAGAATATATTGTCGATGCGAGGTCTAGGGTACCGAAGAGACTGATTCCCTGTACTGTACTACAAGAAAAGGATGGTCTCTACAGATAAAGGGCTTTTCATCTTTTTCTCCCAATATAAAGAGAACAAATTCGTTCTATAAGACCCCTTTGGTGCTCGGAACATCCTGACCTCCAGTTCGTTCAATGGCTTGCCTAATCGCGAGAGCAAGGGCTTTGAATGCAGATTCGGATCTGAAGGGCTTGAGTAAAATTCGATGATGAGGTAAACTGCATACTTATGATGATCATTCTCTCCCCTTAGGACGTCTACATGAAGAGTAACGCCTGCATTCATGGCGAAAGAGTGGAAAACGTGCGGTATCATCTCGGTAGAGAGGTCTCCAATTTTTTCCCTTGTTAGATTGAGAGATGTCACACAATATGGCCGTCCAGATATGTCAATAACTGCTCTTGATAAGGCCTATGCGGATGTTTAGCGCGCGTAAGGCCACACAGGAATTGAGAACCTCGTCCAAGGGTGCATGACCAGTGCCATATCGCTTGATACCCCGTACCTCTCCCAATGCCTGTTTAAACGCTGTGCCTAGAGCCAGAGCACAGTCCTGTGCAGAGAAGTTGAGACAGGCTTATAAAATACAGATAGTTTGGGCTTATCTGCTGAGTGATGATCATCGATCCACAGGTCTCCTTTACAAGTGAGCGTTAAGCACCAACCACCATGTTTGGCTAGGGCATTGAACATCTATAGTAGCGATGATTAGACGAGATACACAGAATCAATATTCGACCTGCATGATCTAGAAACCCAATGCCCGTCTTTACGTCGATCACTTGAGTAATTCCGGATCCTGGCGCAGCATCCAGATTTAAATCAACATAAATCTCTGTTTCAGATGTTGTTCTGGACACAGTTGCTGTTCTTGGTTCCGCCATTGTCGAAAACGCGAATTGAGTGGCAAGCACCACCAATCACCCTTTGGGTAGCGAAAACTGTATCGATAAATAGAGGTGACAACCTTTCACTGATACGATTTGTTGGCTATGCGGTATTTCTCCAGTGCCATTATTAAAGACAGGCGGCCGGTCCATCTCGTTGATGAAACACGAGCCGTAGCTCGTAGAACACAGAAGAGAAACCTATCGAATACACCGGCTTGTATTTCTCAGCATATGAACCATTTATCAGCGGGTGTCGAATTCTAGGTTCAGAAACAACTGAAACATCAACAACTTTCTAACCACATCCGAATACCCCTAAATGGAAATTTTTACAAATAACGTTGTGATAAAATGAGGTGAGTGCTGGGTGGTGTTGAAGTGCGAAACTGTTCGAACAAATACGGCGACCAACCTGGCGCTGACCTCAATCGCTGGCCATGAAAGGATTTAAGAAGAGTCTTGTCAGTTCTTTCGTGATTCAAGAATCGATACTCCTTTTTGGCTTACACTGGCTCATTTTGCATTCCCTTGATTGCTGTTGCGAACTGGCGCGACCAATCCTCATCTAGCAGCTTTCTCGCAAGAGCTCGGCGGATTCCAATTCCTCGAAGGGTTCTAAGAACTCTTCTTCGAATACGAATGGTCCCGCTCCGCCTCCACCGCCGGCGAAGCCATCGCCATCAAGTTCAACGAGCTCCTTGCAGAGCTACGGAAATGCAGGTCCCGTTCCACAATCAATGCCATCAATAGGTAGATCAAATCAGCACGCTCCCCAGGGTGGGCCTCAGCCACAGATCATTGCTGAAAGGAGATTCCCAGGTCAAGACAAGAATGTGCCTCCAATCGTGGTCACGAACTCAGAGATGCCTCTCGATCCGGTCCCAGTTCAGAAACCTGTTCCTCATCAACCAGGCGAACCCGCTACTCCACCCCGCTCGACGACCACCTTGAACAACAGGCTGCGTCAAGCTCCTAAGGACACGATCCCCATTGTAGGCAAGCCACCGAGGAAACAAAGAAGTAGCCGATTCCATGTTTCAGACAAGGTTGAGATTGAGCGATTGCCGGCTTTCAATGGTGCGCCTCAAAATTACAAAGGAGTACTTCGACCACTGATCCAATCTTTCCAGAGGTGGCAATTCATGATCGTCCTGAACTTTTCATTCGCAAGTTACACCAATGTTCAGTAATATTCGATTTTCACGATGCCAGCTCGGAGCTCAGAGGAAAGCAAATTAAAGCTCAAACCCTTCACGAAATGTTAGATTATATTACCACCCAACGGGGTGTTATTACAGAGCCTATTTATCCAGAGGTCGTGTCGATGGTATGAACCACTTTATCTCATTTATTTCAATTTTGACGCAGATTCTAGTTCGCCAAAAACCTTTTCCGCTCGATACCCCCACAAGTCAATCCAACAGGTGATGCATTTGATCCGGAAGAAGATGAGCCAGTTTTGGAGCTGGCTTGGCCCCACCTTCAAATTGTTTACGAATTCTTCCTTCGCTTCGTGGAAAGTCCCGATTTCAACACCAACCTCGCCAAGCGATATATTGATCAGACCTTCGTTTTGAATCTTTTGGAGCTCTTTGATAGTGAGGATCCACGAGAACGTGACTTCCTGAAGACCACCCTTCACCGTATATACGGAAAATTCCTCAATCTGAGGGCTTTCATTCGGCGGTCAATCAACAACGTCTTTTTCCAGTTCATCTATGAAACGGAAAGACATAACGGCATTGCGGAGCTTTTGGAGATTCTCGGGTCTATCATCAATGGGTTCGCTCTTCCTCTAAAAGAGGAACACAAAACCTTTTTGACAAGGGTCCTCATTCCGTTGCACAAAGTCAAATCCTTATCCCTCTATCACCCTCAGCTCGCATATTGTGTGGTGCAATTCCTGGAAAAGGATTCCTCTTTAACGGAAGAGGTTCTTCTTGGCCTTCTCAAATACTGGCCCAAAGTCAATTCGCCAAAGGAGGTTATGTTCCTGAACGAGGTGGAGGAAGTCTTGGATGTAATCGATCCGCTCGAGTTCCAGAAGACACAAGTACCTCTCTTCCAACAACTTGCCCGATGTGTCAACAGTCAGCACTTTCAAGTTGCTGAAAGGGCTTTATACTACTGGAACAACGAGTATATTGTTAATCTAATGGGCGATAACCTACATGTTATTCTCCCAATCGTATTCCCCGCCTTGTATCAAAACTCGAAGGCACATTGGAATCGGTGTGTTTGCCATCTCTTGCCCAATTCCTTGAAATCTGACGACACGCAGGACTATACACGGCATGATTTATAACGCACTCAAGACCTTCATGGATATGAATCCCGAACTCTTTGAAGATGCTGTCCAAAACTTCAAACGAGAACGCATCGCGTATGTCTTTCCAGGCCAAAATTGACTAGTGACTGATTCATTGTGTCAGCGAGAGGGAGCGTCTCATCAATCGATATGAAGGCTGGAAGAAGATTCGGGATACTGCTGTCCAAAACTCGAACGGTACCGCGCCCCCGATTGTGCTGGATAATTCCTACCCGCCTCTGCCACCCCCGGTAGACGATGCCGAACTTGCCGATCTCTCTATCGAGCTGAACAATGTCCACCTTGATGATACTATGACAGGTGTTGATGACATACTCCCTGAGACCGACCCTGAGATCGAGGCTAATGTCAGTATATTCATTGGAACATCGAGCTCTACGGCTGAACCTGACCCGTAATCCCTGTAGCATCGGTTTGTCGCAGCTGCCCCTGGAGACGGACCTATAGGACAGAGCCCTCATGTGCGACGGAAAAGTGTGTTGCCAGGTACGAAACATCAAAAGTAGCAGACGCCTTCTTCAAACGACTTACATCATTCATCCTTATAGTTGATCCTGGAGTATTGCGAGACTTGCAAGCCCACAAGGGACATGACATCGGTGGCGGGCCCAGAGGGTCTGATCTCACCTAAAGGCTGCATGAAGTCTATTGGTATCAACCTCTTCCCCTCCTATAACGGGTTCTGGTGCGAATTTGCGCGTGTCCTCGGCCCGTCCTCTATCCCATTCTCCGATGTTTGTAGACGCTGTAATCTGGTAATCTGGTACGAATTCCATTGGCCCAGTGTTCTTGGGTTGGGACATGACCACCAATCATCTCTGTGAGGTCATCTGGTCGCCTCGACGACGTTTTAATTGTTATTGTTAGGATTATCGGTTGAATTACTCCGTTATCGCGCTTCCTCTCTTGCGCCGACATCTTTCCTTGGATCCTCCTAACGCTCCACACAATCACCATAGGTCACGATTAATGACCTTGGACTGCTAGGTCTAAGACTTTCTATGTGCCATCTAGATCCTAGTCTAGGTTTGGACGGGATAACTGGCCAGCGTGTGGATTATCCCGATGTTTCATGAGAACGGGTCATGTTTGAAAACCCGCGAACCTTCATTGGTAGACGAGATCGGGGAGATCAGGAGGATCGACTGGAATGCAGACATTTTCCTCCATTTAGCCATCTATTAGGGTGGTTTGAGGCGACCTCTCCAAGCTATCTTGTCACAGGATTCGCCTCCAGCCAGTACCTCACCTCAAGCTTCCTATCTTGGATGATGCAACAGAACCTTTAAGTGTGCGTCTACTCCATATGACGCAAATCCAGACGCTGCCGCCCAGTCGAGACTAATCAAGACGTTCATCTCCCGCACAACGAAGATCTCACTTCGGCCAATACTCGCAGGATGATTTCACGTTGGCCTAGTGTGGCTTTACCGAGAATAAGCCCCGTTGCTGACCTGACGTGTCGGAACCTCGGGAGCGGCAGCTAAGGCGATTCCTGGATGTCTTCTCCTCCACAGGATCTATCGTCTCCCAATCAGTCGCTCTGTGGAACTCGCGCTGATTCGATGAATATCCTCGGAACGTATAGTATCCCCGCGTCTGGTTAAAGCTCGCGCAAGCGTGCTTTCCGCCTGTCCATAACTACCCCAGACAGACGCTCCGCTCGCTCTCCAACCACCCAACAATACCCCCCCCTCTGTGGGCTACCATGTCTTCCACCTGGTCTCATGGCGATAACACGACAATTGGAGGAGGTAGTCAGGAGTTTGATGATGCGGAAAAGGGCCTCTACGAGAATATGCAACGACTGCCAGTCCTCCCACCAACTGCTGTATTGCAGGACAAGAGGATGGTACCTTTGCATACCATTCTCTCCCCAGTATCCCCTATACATGAAGGTATTACCCCATCGACATCGATGCCAATGATCACATTGGCCAAGCCATCGGAGAAGTCACCATCCCCCGCCGCACCAACACCAGCAGAAAAGGAGGCCCCAGTAAAGAAGCCGCCACCTCCTAAACGAAAAGTCAGCCGATGGATCAGATTCCAACTCTGGTTTAATACCTATCGCAAATTCTTCACCTTCGTCATCCTGCTCAACTCTGTGGGCATCATCATGGCAGCCCTCAACCGATTCCACTATGCTCAGAAGCATCTTGGTGCACTAGTTCTTGGTAACCTGCTATGCGCGATTCTCATGAGAAACGAACTATTCCTGAGATTCTTGTATTTGATCTCTATCTATGGATTGCGATCAGTGAGTAGCTTCGGCGTGTGCAGTAGGATTGAGCTGATTCACCTCCTCAGTGGGCCCCTGTATGGATCAAACTTTCTGTTACTTCCATCTTGCAGCAT
This sequence comes from Serendipita sp. 400, assembly GCA_019627735.1. Taxonomy (NCBI): domain Eukaryota; kingdom Fungi; phylum Basidiomycota; class Agaricomycetes; order Sebacinales; family Serendipitaceae; genus Serendipita; species Serendipita sp. 400. Next base: position 22,510 of record WSTP01000118.1, read on the forward strand.
GTGGGCGGCATTCATTCCGGTTGCGCTCTATCAGGTGCAGGGTGCGTCATCACATCCAAGACAGTTCTATCCTCTAAGATATCTTGACAGCTGGTTGGTATTCAAGATCGTCGATATCATTCGCCATCACGCTGTCCAGCATGACGCCGTCATTGTGACTGGAATCATCACCAGCATCCTCGTCATCATATCGATTTTGAGCGCTTTCCCATGGGTTAGAAAGTGCGTGTTGCATAATATTTATATTGGATGCTGACTATTGCCTCAAGCACCCACCACAATGTATTCGAGAGACATCACAGATTCATAGGATGGCTCGGACTTGCCGTGAGTATCCACAGTGTCATCCACATCACGCGTCTAATTTTCTCTAGGCAACATGGATCTTTGTCATTCTGGGTAATACCTATGACATTGCGACACGCCAATGGAGAGCAGACGGGGATGCATTAATCAGTGCTCAGGAATTCTGGTTTGCCCTAGGAATGACAGTGTTGTAAGTCGAGCTTCTGTTCATTCGCCTGACTATTCTGATGTCTATCAGCGTCTTGATTCCTTGGGTCACCGTCCGAGAAGTCCCTGTTGACGTGGAAATTGTGAGGGCTCCGATTATCGAGTCGTTGTGTACGGTACTGACTGGAACTATGCAGCCATCACCAAAAGTGGCGGTCATCCGCTTCCATCGCGGCATGCAGCAAGGCCTATTAGGGAGGATCAGCCGCTCGTCGATTATGGAGTATCATGCATTTGGAATCATCAGTGAAGGGCGTCACGCACGCTACCACTATATGATCTGTGGTGTGCAGGGTGACTTCACAAAGGCACTCGTCAGCGATCCCCCAAAGACGCTGTGGACACGTGAACTCAAGTTTGGTGCGCTCATTGACTCACGTTTCAGGCGCACAATATTTACAAAATTACAGCCGGTGTTGGTCACGCCTCTGCGATGTTCAAGCGGGGAATTCGCATTTGCACGGGTACTGGCATCGGAGCCGCATTGTCCACCTGTATACAGAGCCCAAACTGGTGCGTTTCCCAGATCCGTTGCAATGTCGCTTTCTCTGACGTCTCTTTCGTAACCAGGTTCCTCATTTGGATCGGCTCTGATCAAGAAAAGACATTTGGACCAACAATCACTGGTCTCATTCGAAAGCATGTTGAACCAGAGAGAATGATCCTCTGGGATTCGAGGAAGCGTGGTGGGCGTCCTGACACTGTTCAGCTGCTGAAGGACACATGGAAGAGCTGGGGAGCTGAGGTTATCTTTATCACCTCCAATATGCAAGGCAATGACGAGATGATGCAAGGCTGCCGCGAAGGTATGCTCTGACCCTTTGCCTTTCACTCATGTTGTTTAACGACCCGCCTTGTAGCTGGATTACACGCATTTGGAACGCTTTGGGACTTTTGATAGCGCATCATGCCCAACAGTCTCCACTCTAGGAGGAATCCCGGCCACTCATTATTTTCTTGCATTTTCGTGTTTCGAATTATGTCGCAAAGGTACCCCGAAGCAGTTCCTAGGAGAAGCTGTGCCCTTGTAGACGCGGTTATTGGACAATTCGTTAAGTTCATCAGAGGAGTTCTTATTGACAGTATTGATTTGTGTTGTCACGAATAGTTGTCATTTGCGAAGTGATACGAATATTTGTAGCAGATTGCGACATTCTTGCGATGAATTGCCTTTAAACCGATACATGCCGTCAACATTAGGACCAAGAACTTTTCGGTGAAGTGCCGAGATTATTTGACCAGGAAGGAAAAATAGTCCCACGTGGACGAGTCTGGCAGACGGGAAGGGAAATTACAGGGTTAATTGAGCGCTGTCTATGGCTACGGTACCGTTTGGCCGCATCCAAGGATACGTTCGGGTCGGGGAGACGTCAAGGTTGGGTTCCAACGGAAAGCCACGAGCCGCTAATTCAATAAGAACCCGGGCAATGTTCCTCGAATCCTGCGAAGATCAGTTACCGGCGAGGCCCAAAGCAAATTGCGATGAACCATACGTACATCGAGTCCAGAATGCTCTCGCCCTTCAAATTCGAGGTCCAGCAGCCGCAGCTGTTTATTCAGTTTGAAGGAAGGGTTGATGCTAAAGGTCCCATGATTCTGATGAAGGGTAAATATCGACTTAGAAACTCGTGGGCAGGGGAGGTGAATAGACGCACTTTCGGTTTCCTTTTGTAGCGCCCTAGGTACTTCTCCACGTACCAATTTCCGAACGTACTTCGCACATCGACGACACGACCGAGCCGCAACCAGGAAGGGCGCTCTATCTTCGATATAAATGCTTGCTTTTGCAAGAAGTCTCTTAAATCCCATGGTCCGTCTACAAGCGACGACAGGTTCAGACCAATGGCGATCATGATAGAAATAGAATGGCTGACCAGTGCACCACGCGTAATTCTGCAGGGCATTCCCTCGTTGGTCTATAAGTTCATTCTTGACCATAAAGTTTCTACACAGTGATAAAACTTCTGGGAAGGTCGGCGCTTGGTCTACTTGCTCCTACCCAAACTCGCTCTTCAGAGGGATTTCATTTTATAACAACTGGACACACCTGAGTTATACCGGTGAGCTCTGTGCAGAATGGATGAAGAGTTGGTCTGAGGATGGGCCGGCAATATGAATGAAAGATGTCTACAATGACTAAACGTTTCGGAGTATCATCTTGAACCTCCTTGTCCCATCTCAGAAGTATTACTGGCCATTCCTGATTCATTTGGTCATTAAAATTATGGCCGTTGTCTTTGAAGCAATGCTTGACTCACAATAATTTCGTTAGGTTCTTCGAATCCTCCGTTGGGGATACATGTGGCCTCCACATCTAGTACTAGAAATGCTTCAATCACCTTGGTTGTTTCATTTGCTTCTGGTTGTGCTGGAATAGTGGCCGAGTCTTGTGATAACGCTTGATTTCGTGGTTCCGGGTGCTGGAATATTGTCCAAAGAATAAAAGCAATAAGAGCGGAAAGAAGCAACAGAGGTATATCCACCATTACTCCTTGAAGTTATGCTTATGAGCCACAGCTAGTGCCGACCTCCGTGAATGCAACGTCGGAGCTGTGGCCAAAGCTTGGTTGAGTTTGGTTCTGACAGCTGACGGCGTCTACGAGCATGAGCCACAATACTGGGGGAGACGACTTAGAAGACGGATTCGACATCGATTCAGAAAACTTCAGTCCCGGTGAGGATGTTTCACAAGTTGTGCAGGAGCTGGCAAAGGAGAAAAAGCGGAAAAGGAAAAAGAAACGAAAAGCAGAAGTGTCAACATTAACATCCGAGGCCGAACATATTCAACCACAGGCGAAGGTATATTATCCAAGTGTTGACATAAAAATTCCTTTTTTTTTCGACTGACGTAACCACATAGAGGCGCAAGACTGGAAAAGTCGAGAAGGATATGAGTGAAACTCTCACTGTAGCTTTGCAACCGTCCACCGTCCAAGCAGAGTATTTCTACTCCCTTCTGGGTAAAGTGCACAAGAATTCGACGTCACTGGAGCTTGATGATCTACGGCTACCGGGTACGTATTCGACTTTGTATACGCCATATTCTCATTTCCGCGCAGATGCAGCGTTCGTTGATTCACATGAATATGGATCAAGTAGGGATATCGAACATTTACCACAGTTTATTGCTCAAGGTTAGCGTGGACACCCTCGAGTGATAGCTCGTTCATCGATCCGCTCTCAGTTCTCCCCGTCCTCAAAACAAGATTAACACAACGTTCGGCTAATAAGGGTGCCCCTACGTTGCTCTTAATAACTAGTTCTGCACTGAGGGCAACAGAATTCACGCGTATATTACGTGGTATGCGAGGGCCGAAGAGTGGCGAGATAGCAAAACTCTTTGCACGGCATTTCAAGCTGGAAGAACGTCTGTAGTCACGAATATTTTCGAAGGAGAGTTTCACGTTGACCTTCTTCTTTAGATGCGCAATATTTGCAGAACCATCACGTTTGTGCCGGGGTGGGGACTGCAGGGCGTATTGGAAAACTTCTAGAACATGCTTGTTAGGAAGCAGCTTATTGTTAAGGGTGACCTTCATTGACTATCTCACCCAGCTGCGCTCAGTCTGAATGCGCTGACCCATATTCTGATCGATTCTCACATCGATGTAAAGAAGCGGTCGATTTTTGATATACCCGAGACAAGGTAAGCTCTCGTGGATTCGTCGCGCGAAATTCGACGCGCCTCTGACTCGTACCAACAGGGACGCTCTGATCAAGAATATTTTCGAGAATACAGAACTGAAGCAGTCTATAGTTTCCGGGAAAGTATCTATTGTTCTATTCTAAATCCAGGCCTTCTGTCATGTGTGACTCTGCTGCGCCTTACTAAGAGGGTCATGGGGTTATCTGATAAGCCGAAGGGAAGCTTTCGTGACCTTGTGGGTACCGCGGAAGCGCCACAGACACTATATAATCCATGGTGAGGACGACACCACGGCTCAAGTCCTCCTGCTACCTTGGTGCGCACCGTTTTCCCCTCTTCTTTGCTCAACCCCAATCCAAATTGAATAGATATAAGATTGCTTGTTACACGACGTCATGTCGACAGAACATCACGGTCCTCAATCGCATCTGTCAACTCAACTTTTCGACTGGAAACGCTCGGATGAATATCACAACTCGTTTCTAATAGCACCCGATGAACAACTAGAACGGGCACATCAAAGGACTCTAGATGCAGGAATGCCAGATATTGGTACGAAGAGGCGTCCTTTGGAGTATCGGTATCATCTTCTAAATCCTCTTTATGCAGCCGTCAGCGAAGCTCAGGGTAAATTACTCATGCTGTTGTGTAAGAGTATCAATGCAAAGCGGGTGCTTGAGGTGGGAACCCTCGCCGGGTAAGCAACGGTCAGGCTGACGCCCTCCGATCCATTCATCCTTCACACAACCCATCCACTCATAATTTTTCAGTTACTCCACGATTTGGATGGCAAAAGCTCTGCCTGATGATGGACTCATCGTTACTCATGAATTATTGCCGGAACACGCAGAGGTAATAGATCAATGATAAAGACTATCCAGAAAGCTGACTAGGTTTACCTAGGTGGCCACTGAAAACGTCGCTCATGCTGGGTTCTCAAACAAAGTCAAGATTGTCGTCGGCCCTGCTGTTGACACGCTACCGAATCTCCCATCGTCAGAACCATTTGATTTGGCATTCATCGACGCGGATAAGGAAAACAATCTCAACTATTTCAAGCAAGCTGAAAGGCTCATAAGGCCAGGAGGAGTGATCATCGTGGATAATGTTGTCCGACGCGGTCGTACGGCTGACCCTGATGTCATCGACCAGAGCGTAGAGGGAGTGCGAGCATTGCTCAAGTATATTAAGGCCGATGCAAAAGTAGAAGCTACAACCATCGCTACAGTCGGTATGAAGGGATATGATGGGTTCTTGTACGCTTTGAAAACCGCATAATGTGATGGAATGGAATATGCATATAGTTCACCACTCCTACTCTGCTATGGTGAACTCGGCTGTGGCTCTTTTTGATGGGCACTATCCTTTCGTTTTTATTCTCCTCTTCAAATTGAACAAAAAATGGTCGAGTGGAGCAGGGTCGAAACCTTGATCGCTACCACCATAATGGTCCTGTTCCCGATTACTCGCAACTATGGCACACGACAGCTCGCTCTGAGCATGTGGAACGTGTCTGGTAAATGCCATCATCGGCATCCTGTCTTCCGACGAGCCAGCAGTCTGGGACCAACACGAGAGCAAGAATTGGATTGGAAACGCTCGGACGAATATCACAACTCGTTTCTTATAGCACCCGATGAACAACTAGAACGGACGCGTCAAAAGACTCTGGATGCAGGAATATTGCCAGATTTTGGTACGAAAGCGTCTCCTTTGGGTTGTCAGTACCATTTTCTAATGCGACTTTATGCAGCCGTCAGCGAAGCTCTGGGTAAACTACTGATGTTGCTATGTAAGAGTATCAACGCAAAGCGAGTGCTTGAAGTAGGGACCCTCGCCGGGTAAGCAACTGGCTGGTGCCGTCCGACTCATTCACCCTTCGCACAATTCATCCACTCATCCTTGGTCAGCTACTCCACAATTTGCATGGCAAAAGCTCTGCCTAAAGATGGACTCGTTGTTACTCATGAATTGTTGCCGGAACACGCAGAGGTAATAGATCAATGATAAAGACTTATAGACTATCCAGAAAGCTGACTAGGTTTGCCCAGGTGGCCACTGGAAATGTCGCCTATGCTGGACTCTCGAACAAGGTCAAGATTGTTGTCGGACCTGCTGTTGACATGCTACCAAACCTCCCATCGTCAGAACCATTTGATTTGGCATTCATCGACGCGGATAAGGAAAACAATCTCAACTATTTCAAACAAGCTGAAAGGCTCATAAGGCCAGGAGGAGTGATCATCGTGGACAATGTTGTCCGAGAAGGTCGCACAGCCGACCTTGATGTCGTGGATCGTAACGTGGAGGAAGTGCGAGCATTGCTCAAGTACATCAAGGCCAATGCAAAAGTAGAGGCTACAACCATCGCTACAGTCGGTACGAAGGGATATGATGGGTTCTTGTACGCTGTAAAAACCGCATAATATGATGGAATGGGATGTGCATTTGGTTTTCTACGCGGTTATGGTGAACTCGACTGTGGTTTTTTTGACGGGCGATATCCTTTTGCTTTTAGTCTTTTCCTCTTCAGTGCTTCCATGACTTTTTGGTCCTCTTCTTCATCAAATTGAATGTTCCCCTCCGCCACTTGCCCGCCAGCTTCATTCTCATCGTCCACAATCCCAGTCAGCTCTGGCTTAACTGCATCCTCGTCCATGTCCATCTTCTTTGTTCGCTTCCCAACATGAAGCTTAGCGACGAAGAACCCATCCATGTTATGCACATGTGGATAGAATCGTCGAGTGAGTTTCAGAGTCTCCCCAAAGGACTTCCCGCGGAAGCTCGTGAATCCTTCTTTACCAAACTCCAACCCGGTCGGAACAAGCTTGACATGTGGCCGCTTTCGTAACGCATAAGCAACAACCGCCTCGTTTTCGTCTGGCATTACTGAGCAGGTCGAGTATACGACAATAGATGCCTTTTTGGGATCGACAGAATCGATTGCACACAAAATCAGTTGCTTTTGGAGATGGGATAGTAGCATAAAGTCACGATCAGACTGTACGCAGGACCATCGGTCAGACCTAGTTCTTCGAGGGAAATGGAACATGCAAACTCACCTTGTTAATTTTCACGCCAGGGTCCTTGCTGATGACACCTGTTCCACTGCAAGGCGCGTCTAAAAGGACACGATGGAACCCACCAAGAACCTTGGGGAATTCCCGTCCATCATAATTGCATACAATAACGTTTTTACACCCCATACGGTGGACATTGGCGGAAAGACTCTT
>WSTP01000119.1:4744-23264 GCA_019627735.1 Serendipita sp. 400
ATTGTGACCCTGGAGTGGTCCTCCCAGTGGCTGGCCCGTCTCAGTGTCCCACACCCGAATTGTATTGTCATACGAGCCAGAAACAATGCGGTGACCATCTGGTGAGAATGCTATAGAGTAAATAGCATGACTGTGACCTCGGAGTGGCTCTCCCAGTGGTTGGCCGGTTTCGGCATTCCATAGCCTGATTGTCTTGTCCCCTGAGCTGGATACAATGTAATCGCCTTCTGGTGAAAATGCTATAGACAGAACGCTATAATTGTGGCCTTGGAGTGGCTCTCCCAGTGGCTGGCCTGTTTCAGTATCCCACAGCCGGACTGTGCTGTCCGACAAGCCAGATACAATGCAAAGACCATCCGGTGAGAATGCTACAGAGTAAAATTCACCATTGTGACCCTGGAGTGGCTCTCCCAGTGGCTGGCCTGTTTCAGTATCCCACAGTCGGGCTGTGCTGTCCGACGAGCCAGATACAAGGCGAAGACCATCCAGTGAGAATGCTACAGAGTAAACTTCACCATTGTGACCCTGGAGTGGTTCTCCCAATGGCTGGCCCGTCTCAGTGTCCCACACCCGAATTGTCTTGTCATACGAGCCGGATACAATGCGACGACCATCTGGTGAGAATGATACAGAGGAAACATTACCACTGTGACCCTGGAGTGGTCCTCCCAGTGGCTGGCCCGTCTCAGTGTCCCGCACCCGAATTGTATTGTCATACGAGCCGGATACAATGCGACGACCATCTGGTGAGAATGCTATAGAGTAAATAGCATGAATGTGACCTCGGAGTGGCTCTCCCAGTGGTTGGCCGGTTTCGGCATTCCATAGCCTGATTGTCTTGTCCTCTGAGCTGGATACAATGTAATCGCCTTCTGGTGAAAATGCTATAGACAGAACGGTATCACTATGGCCTTGGAGTGGCTCTCTCAGTGGCTGGCCTGTTCCAGTATCCCACAGCCGGATTGTCTTATCCGACGAGCCAGATACAATCCAACGGCCATCCGGCGAGAAAGCTACAGACCAAACGGCATCACTGTGACCTCGGAGTGGCTCTCCCAGTGGCTGGCCTGTTTCAGCATCCCACAGCCGGATTGTCCTATCCCACGAACCAGATACAATCCGACGGCCATCTGGGGAGAACGTGACCGACGTAACCCCTTCAATATGACCTCGCCACTCTTGCGGTGGTTCTGGCCAATTCTCTGGGCAACCAATAACGACTGACATCATGTTTGGATACAGAATGTCGGCTGCCTGCCGGATATATGATCGTTTCGGTGTAAATGGTATGGCGGAAACGTAAATGTGAGGAATGGCTTCTGAGATTGGTTTAGAAAATGCAATCAGGAATCTTTTGACGTCATTAATTCTCGCTTTCAATTCCATTCCCTGTCGAGCTTGGTTAGTACAGACTGTGCCTCTGAACCAGTAAACGTACCAAATCATGACGCTCAACATCTTGTAAACCCTTTATTGCCCTCGGTATCTTCCCAAGCGCGCTGATCACCTCCATCCATAATAACGGATACCCATCTTCGACGATCCCAAGGAGAGTGCTATGAGCCTCATCATCGTGAGAGATATTGTGGCTGTTTACGATGTGATCCGGCCAGTACACACACCCGTACTGCAGCTCTTTCGATATCAGTTTCAATATTCTCTCCTTCAAGTCCACTACGTCCCTGTTCAGAACAAATGATGACTCCAATTGACAGATATTGAAACGCAGCTCTCGTTTCATACACCTTAGACATCCTTTGGCCATCAATTTGTGTGCATCATACATGTCGATGTAGAACTGGCCAGCTGCTGTTGCATCCTCGACGAATTCACGGAATGTGGGATGGAGAATGAGTACTATGTCATCGTCCCTGACGTTGAGAATACTGGATAGGAATCCAACCAGTCGCCTTGTATTCTTGATGCCGAGAAGCCCATCGATCATGGATATAGTGAGGGGGGTGGTCGCTGCCAAAACGGCTTTAAGAACTTTGACGAGTGATTCTCGGTTTTTCGATGTACTTGCTCGTCCGACTTCGTCTGATTTGCAGGCTTTTGTGAGGATTGTAAAGTACAACGTATTGATATCGCGAAGTAGGTCTTGGTTGGGATTCAGTAGCTCTTCTACGGCCACCTGTGGGTCTGGGGAGTCTTCCACGACCTTGCAGGCGGTACTGGCCAATATGAACAGACAGTTGACACGCTTCGCAAGTCGGTCAACGTCTTCGTTCGTCAGTTCGGAGGATTGAACAAGGTCCGTCATCTTGTGCTTCACAAACGCTGCAATGTCATCTTGATTGGATTTGAGCTCGATGTCGTGTAAGTTATTGGCACGTGATCGGTATGTATCGAGCAGCTGAGCAATATCACGCTCGGGTCTACTCGTGATGAATATTTTTAATTGGGGTACCTGTGGAAGGGAGGAAAGAAGATTACGAAGAATGATGATTCTATCCCTCTCGTCACATTCGTCTAGTGCATCGATGACAAGGACGAGAGGGACACTCCTCATTGGCCGAATCACCAGCTTCTGCAGTTTATCCTCAAAACGACACATGCTAGGTGTTGGCCCAATCTCTTTGATCCCATGCGTGATGGAAGAGCGCAGTTGAGGTTGATTGTTTGCGATTTGAGCCGCAAGAGTATCGCAAAACCCTTGCTTATTTGTCGTATCGGGACGATTTTTGTTGAAAAAGAAACAGCCTGCCAGGCGTCCTTCGTCTTCCCACTCCGTCGACAACTGTTTCGCAATTGTCGACTTCCCAGCTCCGGCTACATCTGTAAGCCACCATACTTGGGATGCAGTTGGATCATTGACCCATTGACGAATTTGTTGCAACACTGCGATGCGAGTACCATGCAAGCAGATGTCATGATCCTCCCCCGTGGCATTTGGGAGTGGTACCAATTCCTTGATATGACTGCTATCGCCTATGAAGTCTGAGCCCTCGTTTATGCTGAGCCATATAATGTTTACCTATGGCATCTACTGACATCTCGACCCGGCTCATACCATTTTTGATCCGATTCACATCCTTTTCGATCCGGTACACTGTTTGATGCGTTTGTATAGAGATCGCTCGCTTAGGACAGGTCAGACGATGCCCGTAATCAAATGGTTGAAATACAAACCATGAGATCTCCCCAGTAAACATCTGCATCTCGATTCAACTCTATGATCTCCTCCTTATCCACGCGGTGTCGTAAGACTCCTTCGGCTGGATTACTGGTCGCAAGATAGACTTTTGTAAGTACATTTCGAAGCTTTCTAAAAGGTATGATGAGTTGGTAATTTGGCCAACGAAGAAATTGCATTTCACTGTTCATAGCTGTTGACCGCGAGCAGGAGTGCTGTCGAGTGGGGGGCCGGACAGTGGGACAAATTGTCCTGCATACTCTTGATTTGAACCGACAAGTGTTTCCCGAGAGTAGCCCAGTCCTCCTTGTTCGTCTTTACGCTCTGTTGTAATCCAAATGAGTCTGTTAGTCCCACCTTTCGATCCAATTTTCAGGCTTACCCGAAGAGTCTCCAAGATTGTGATCACTATCCCAGCGGTAGCCTTGAGGGGAGCCAAAGATTCAGAGGCTTCCGATGCGTCCTTGACAATCTTTGCACTGAGTACTGCGGCGTCTATCATCTCCAAATGACGGTTAAGAGGTTTGCTGGACATTGTGATTGCACGTAGCAAAGTGGGAGAGCCTCTGTGAACTAGGGCGGGTCCAAGTTTGGGTGACCCACCGTGAAGGGTGGATGAGGCGCCGTCGCCACTCTCCATTATCGCTGAAATCGTTCAGGCGACTGGCATCCATGTTATTGACACGGATTTTATTCGCATCACCTTTTTACGTTCGATATCAGTGTGGAACTCTTATAGCATTTGGTTTATATGTTTACACCGAAATGGGCACGACGTTGCAGCCTGATAGTGATGGTCGGGGTGTCACTCTCCGACTTCGCTTCCATTCTCAGACCTACACGGATTTCTTCGATCGATTCCTGACGTCCGATATTCCGATTCATAGGGCTTCAAACGGCTTATAATGATATATTATCGAAGGTTCTTTATGATCTAATTTCTGTTTTGTAGATGTGTGATGTGTGGATGACCCCAATTACAATACCAGTTACGATAATAGAATCACCAACTAGTTAGAACGGCATTATCATAGCCTGACTCCATTTACTAATGATCTCCTCGACTTTCAGAACGAGCCCAGCACTCGCCTTACTGAGTCTCCTTTCCACCTCCCCCCCAACGCCATCGAATCTCAACCCACTATCTACCAGTTTATAGGTCCCCTGCGCCCAACTTGAGACCCCAGACATCAGTAGACCATGCTCCAGCGCCAGTGTCTTCCCTTCATCCAAATCAATTGAAGCATCCAAACCGACGATGGCCAATTCCAAGCATGCACTGAGAACAGAGGCGGATCGTTTGCTCTCCTGCTCTGCAGTGGCAGATGGGTCCATACCCATCTTCCTCGTACCGAGGGTGACGGCCAGTTCCAGGACAGCTGGCGCGATTATGGAAAGGTAGGCCGGTGAATGTCGAGAAGCGTGCGTCATGACCGACATGGTATGAATGAAGTGGGGGAGTATCAGTGGACTGAGAATCATGCCAGCTCCCGTTGCCTTGAAGCCTCCATTTTGGGAAAATCGAGAGCTCGCCTCCTCACGAGAGATCGATTCCCTAAGATAGCTCCAGAATCTGGAAGTGATCGGAATAATAAAGTATTCAGCCGCGATCACATTGAAAGTGAGAGTTCTAGTCGGCTGTCGAGAAGCACCCGCTTTCGAATCTGAGAGGGATTGCAGTTCTGTGATACCCGCCTTCCTCCTACCAAAGACCGTAAGTTGCTTTTCTCGGGCGATCTCCGGAACCTTATCCTCCACGCGTTTTTGGGCTTTGTCAATGGCCTGTGAACTGATGCCTTCAACCAGGCCGCGTATCGGAGCGATTTGTTGCTCGTCCTCTGCCGTAATATATTTATTGTGTGCTGATATCGGAAGGATCCGACTAGGAAAGGCAGAGGAGCGCAGTGCAATTTGAGGGGTTGGCAAGCCGGCAAGTTCGCGAGCTCCCAAGGCAAGCGCATTCAACATCGCATAACGATGAGTAACAGAATAGCTTGGCATGAAAAAGTTCTCGATGATACAGCTACCGGCAGAAACCAGTGAACGTGTGCAAGACCTATTGAGAGAAACGACTCACGGCGCCACCTTTTTAGGACAACAAGCAACCAGTGCTGTCAATGCCTCAAGGACCAACTGATCAAAAGCCTCCAAATCATAGTTATTTTGAAGTCCAATAATGTTGCAGGTTAAATCAACAGCATTCTCCTCTACGCTCCAAAATATCAGAGACGGCGCCACTCACTGAAGACGGACATACCTAGCTCCGTACCCCATCCTGCTTTCTTTCGAATGAGAGCAGCTGCGGAATCCAAACCAACTTGAATACTCTCGGCTTGCACGTCTCCTTCGTTTGGTACCTTGAATAGCTTTCCAAGATCCAAAAGGTACACTGGCTTGTGTATCTTCTTCTTTGAAGGATTTAGTAGCGTGGGATCTGCATTGATTTCTTCGATAGTAGGCTCGTTCGATCTCTCTACTCGCTTGCGAGAGATGCTGTCATCTAGGGTAGGGGATGGCGACCGGGAAGATATCGAGTCGGATTCATATCCCTCTAAAGAGTCATCTGAGTCTCCTTCTTTGTCCATAATTACAACCTTCCTTGTCTTTTCGCCAACTTTGGGTGTTTCTGTGAGCTTCGAGCTTGCCAATCCTTGTCCGTCTTTCTGGACCTCTCCCTGGGGGTCATTCACATCGTCCTGGGTCCATTCAAATACTGAATCGGCATCTTTATCTTCCATGAGTACCCTCATCTCCCTTGCCCAGTCTCTTCCCTCCCCGGTTCCGTCCCAGTCCCCAAAATGAAGCTTTCCGCCTGTGAGACCCGCGACAGTCTATGTAAACATGTCAATAAATTGGCTTATCTCTTGGCCCAAAGGATGAAAGAGCAAACCTCAGCTACTAACAAGCCACAACGCCGGATACTTGCATCCAAGTGACCGATATAAAAGCCGACGGCGTTGATAAAGGTGGCATTCCGTGAAAGGGAATTTAAGATGGCGGAAAATTTCCCGGAATAAGGCGAAGACGGCTCGACGCGCAGATTAGAAACAGTAGTAAGTAGGAGGCATGTAGCAGCTGATCACGAGTTAGAAGCCAGATTGAGTCAGTATAATATCAAATACCTCTGTGTTGACTTAGTGTCGAATGCTTGATACGATCTTCATCGGTCCAGATTTCCGTGGCTCTGGCAAGAAGAGATCCGAAAGCTAGAGCCAATTACCACTCAGAAGTCAGACATTCATCTGGTGGTAACATTGAGTTACCTATTACTGGATTTTGGGATGTTGCTGCCCAACAAACGATTACACGGGAACGTCCCTCTGTCAGGGCTTTGTCAAATAGGCTCGAAACGAGTGACCACGTATCGTTGGTGCCTTCCAGAGGTATTTCCTTATTCGAATTCCCATAGGACGAGGGAAATAGTTGTCCTAAGATGGTTTGGAGGATGGAAGCCTCTCTTTTGACAACAGAGCGTACTTGGACTGTGGCATCTGTACCGACGTCTTCCACACCTATGTTGACGGGATGTGCGAGATTGAGGCCCGCTAAGAGTGAGTGAACTATTCCTATTTTCTGAGTCGTAGGCAAGTGGGATAAAATGGGAGAAAATGAGGGCCTCTCCGATTTCACATCCAAGAATGAATTTTTGAGGTCTTGACAGAGCAGTGGTAGAACGATGCTCCAAAAGGAAAGGAGGGTTGTATAAGCAGGAGTAGTAGGAAAGCAACCTTCGGAAAATAGCCGACCCAAGAAAATGGCTAAACTCTCACAGTGGTCATCTAGAGAATAATCGACCTTGTTCGGATATCCGATGACGACCGTGTAGGTAGTACTTACCTTCCCTTGGATTGAAGGACGTACTGGTCAACAGCTTGTAGAAGTGTCTGCACAAATTTTCCAGAAATTTCCTGAAAATACGCACGTTAATATACTACTGTTCAGGCAAGTAGATAACATACCTTGTCTCTAGATTATCTGGTAGTTTCAATTTCCCATCAGAAGTGGCATTCATCAATCTGCCTGGAATGGAGAATAGGGAGCTCAGATAGTCGGCCCATAGACCATCAATTTGCATTTCACGATGATTTCCCTGGATCACACTGAATAGATAATCGAATATGTCGGCAAAGATATGGACTTTGCAGAGCTCCTCCAGCGTATCAATGGCGAATTGAGAAATAGGGCGACGAATAAGGGCAGTATGAGATGACAATATGCAATGAAGAGGTACAAGGCCATCGAAACCGGTAGATTTTGGCTTAATATTTGAATTTGGAGGTAGAAAGAAAGCCTTGAGTAGGTGAAGTTGCCCAGACTCGCGCATCCTATCTTCCCAATGAGGAATTACATATTCTACGAGAGCAAATTGATACTCTGATACGAATCGTACCATCGTTTTCGCCTTTTCCTGCTGGACCGTTGTGGCCACTAGGCCTAGTAGTTCGAGTGGGATCGAGAGTGCATCGACTAATTCTTCCTGATCACTTATTGGAGAACGTAGACGACTCAAAGATGAGCGCAAGGCATCGCTCTGAGACATTCTCGCTTGTCTAAACAAAGCGTTGAATGGTGAAAGGAAGAGAATCTGATCGCCACATTTTACCGCTCCTCGGCGAAGCCAGGAGTGTTATTGAGAGCTTATTCCAATCCTAATTATATCTGACCTTGATGGCCCAGATCCGGATTGTCGTTGGTTTGGGTCTCATAATATGCTACTTGCCCTCCGCCGCATCCGGCTATTCTCGCGAGTGGGATTCAACAGTCTTTCCATGGCCTCAACCCTGTCGTATTCATTATCTATACCACTTAAAAGACCTCGTGATGGCTCAATATCCTCTGTTCATGATCCACCGCCGCCAGCCCCACCACCAGCGACGAGCCAGCGCTTCAAAAACTCGATTGTACTGGCTCCCATGGTCAGATCTGGCACAAGTATGTAGCGTCGGTAATATATGAAACGGACGACTGAGTCACCCTGCTAGTGCCGACCCGCCTTCTAGCATTAAAATATGGAGCTTCCCTTGTTTGGGGTCCAGAAATCATCGATAAAGCAATGCTCCATGCAAAGCGCGTAGTGGATGGTAAGATAGGAATTATCTATCATATACGAGGTCTGAGAGTACATTCTAGAAAAAACCGGGATCGTATCCTTTGAAGGGATCAGCTCATCAATTTGGTCGTGCCATCCCGCTGAACGACCCTATCTTATTTATCAAATCGGATCTTCTTCGCCTCCTCTGGCAGTTGCTGCTGCTCTGCTTGTTTCCAGAGACGTTTCTGGCGTCGACTTGAATTGTGGATGTCCAAAGCCATTCTCGACGTCAGGTGGAATGGGTGCAGCCTTGCTCGACACTCCTGACATCCTTTGTGACATCCTTACATCTTTGCGCGCGGCACTTCCTCCCCACATATCCGTGTCGTGTAAGATCCGCCTTCTTCCTGATCCCCAAAAGACCTTGGATCTGGTGGAACGAATAGTCAAAACCGGGATCAGCTGTCTCACAGTGCATTGCCGAACTAGGAATATGCGGAAAGGGGAACGAGCGATACCAGACAGACTTCGGGCGATCGTCGATTTTGTCAGATCAATGATGGATGAAAGTGGCAATCCATACGATGTCGCTGTTTTAGCGAATGGTGATGTCGAAGGATGGAGCGATATACAAAGAGTCAAAGACATAACAGGAGCGGATGGTCTCATGGTCGCGACGAAGGCTGAAGAAAACCCAAGCTGCTTCTCCGAAACGATGGTTGACGTAGATGAACTGGTTTCGAGATATCTTAGAATAGTGAGTGCTCGATTTGGCTGCCATGCTTAGTCTACTCACTCAACTATAGGCTAGATATACATCTAACACATTTGGAAATACCAAACATTGTATATCCTCGTTCAAATCAGCCCCTGGGGTCGTAAACCAAAGGGCAGCTCTCAAAGCTTTGAGAACTACCATCGCTCAGGCGAAGGACTATCCGTCTTTCACGACATTTATGCTCGAGCGTCATGCAGCCGAGGTGGCTAATGGCACAAGGTCTGGCGAATTCGATGAAGAGAACTGGGGAGGAGACAAGGAAATAGAGGGAATAGTGGACAGTATCAAATCTAGGCCCCCTCCTGCGTGGTGGGTTGGCGTAGAGGAGTGGGAACGGGCGAACCCCCTTGAATCACAAGGGATGGACGTAGATATCGGAGAAGATGGTATCAAGAAACTACTAGAACGAGACAGAGAAGAACGTCCACGAAAGAAGAGCAAGGTAGACCCAGCAGACGTCAAGATCTCGGTACCTACGCATCCTGGGACTGTGACAGAAACACCGTCACATACCACTAATCCCGAACCTGGTGCCCTGGCGACTCCAGGTCCGCTTTTCATGTCATATGTTCCACCCATGGTCGCGGGTCGTAATGAGCGCAGCCCAAGTCCTGAGAGGGCAGTTTCGAAGGCGACCCTTATTAGTTGATGTATTTAACACTAAAATCCTGTTCTAATTGGGTATATTTTTGCTCGAGCATATGTTGGTTCGTCGAATTCAACCGACGATGAAACGATGAATCTCAACCTTCGACTTAGCCAAGTCATCCATGGGTCGCCCTCGAAATTTCCAAGGCCCCTTTACGATTGTTATCAAGTTAGGTGTGTGATACTACTACCAAGAGATCTGACGAAATTCTCAACCTGGTGGTGGAATCTATCGCAGGAACATCATCTATCATCGACGAAGTCACACATCAACCTCTCCTGTCTACCCTATCCTCTGTAGTCGAAACATGTGTGAAGCTGAGATCCAAGGGACATAAAGTCGTCCTTGTTAGTTCAGGCGCCATCGGTGTCGGTCTCAGGAGAATGAAGGTCGCCAGCAAGCCAAAAGCGCTCTCGGGCAGACAAGTGAGCCAAACGTTTAGAGAGTAGATTTCAGTTCTCAGAACTGCGCTACGAAGTAGGCGTTGGCGGCTATAGGACAAGGACGGTTGATCGCACTTTGGGACAGCTTGTTCGGCCACCTCGACCAGCCTATCGCCCAAGTTCTCCTGACCCGAGGTGATATTGCTGACGTAAGAATTATTAACTCCACTAGACATTTCACTTACTTCTCCCTGCACCAGCGGTCCAGATACCTCAATGCCGTCAACACTTTCAGCGAACTCTTCACGATGGGTGTGGTATGCATCGCGTTCGTACAATCCAGATTTAGACTGACTTCATTAGATTCCTATTGTGAATGAAAATGACACAGTGTCCGTTAGTGTAAGCAGAAGGCCACTCCCCGGCAGAATTCTGTGTAACATCCCAATAGGAAATCCGCTTCGGAGACAACGATACCCTCTCTGCAATCACCGCTACAATGGTTCACGCGGATTATCTCTTCTTGCTCACTGACGTGGATGCTCTCTATACCTCTAATCCCCGAAAAGATCCAGATGCTCGCTCGATTGATACGGTCGATTCTGTGGCGGAAATACGTAAAACAGGTATGCAATGAGGACTTCTTCCCACTCCTACTAATTTCAGTAGTTAGCACAGCTACTCTTGGCTCCAAACTGGGAACGGGGGGTATGGAAACCAAGCTCATTGCAGCTGAGATTGCGACAGCAGCAGGCGTAGCCACTGTGGTCACGACATCCAAAGTACCGGAGAATGTATTCAAGATAATCGAGTACAATACTTTACTGGCCAAAAATGCGAGCAAGTCGCTAGTCCCACACTCCCTTTCGGGGTCATCTAGTGTGACCCCTTCCTCCGCTCTCGCCTCAGTAGCTATGGATTCAGACGAAACTGTCGGTTTTGTATCTCCTCCAGCTGAAGAAACTCCAGTTTTAGACATGGCTCGACCTCCTCATACATTATTCAAGCCATCAGCCACTCCCTTACGCGACGCCAAGTCATGGACAGCATATACCCTAGCTCCTGCGGGAAGTGTTCTCATAGATTCAGGGGCACATCGCGTACTCTCTAGGCGAGACTCGGGTGGTCGTTTACTGGCTGTCGGGGTTGTTGATGTATCTGGGATGTTCGCCAGCGGACAGGCCGTAAGGGTTGTCGTTAGAAAGAAATTGGATAGGACAACTTCAAACCATGGTTCCGATCATCCCCGTAGTCGCCCTAAGAGTCGTACGGGATATGCAGAGACTCACGGCACTGACCCAAACGATTCGAACACCGGTTCCCCTCGCACTCCTGGTACCCCAAGTTTGGGACCACTTTCTTTTTCTATGCTCTCCGTGTCATCTTTGGAACCTTTCTCCCGCACCATGTCCGAGTCCAGCCTTGGCGGGATCGATGCTACCCCCCATGCTGGTGGTAACGATGCCACTCCCATAGCCGGGGTTGTATCTCTACCAGTTGCACCTAGTGAAGATAGCATCGCTCAAGCGAGTCACCTAGACGCAGGAGATCAGAGTGCCAAGGAGGGGGAAGTAAGGCCAAAGGAAACAAAGGTTCATTATACAGTAACCAGGGGCCCGGAAGAGGAATGGATTGACGTCGAGGTTGGACGAGGATTAGCCAATTACAATTCGGTGGAAATCGCAAAGGTGAAAGGTTTGAAGAGGTGAGGGATAGGCAGGTTCATTATCGCGTGACTGACAATTGGTATTAGCTCAAATATTGCGCAAGTATTGGGCTATTCAGACTCCGAATATGTCGTAGAGAACATTACGATCCATCTTGCACCTTGATTCTTTCGGGATGTCATGTATAGAGTTCTTTGGTACTTGCCCCAATTCCAGTCTTTATTTAATCCTAGTTACAGACTGCTTACTTCGGCAAGTCTTCCAAATCCCCCAGCGAGTCGGTGTATGTCCCTACATTGTTTAAGGTAGGACATGGTGATTGTTCAAGCCGGTATGAAGAGCATTTATTCAGTGAAATAGAAAGCACTCCTCGTGTTATATCTTAGCTTACATGAGTCCTGTGACTAATTCTGGTTACATCATGTCGAATCTCGCCGTGGCATCTGTGGAATATCAAAATTTACTTGAATGTCGATTCCAGTTCTAATTCAGTGCTTGTCATCATTCTAGACCTCACGATTTGAATCCTATTCGCATCCGACAAGTATGCTAGTGTCTTGCGTCTGTTCTTCGAACTTGTAAGGGTGTTTCCGGCGCAAATGAATCGGATCCCGACTCGGCGAGACCATCCTGTAGCTCAAATCCATGTCCATGTTGTAGTTTCCGTCCCACTCCAAACAAAGTTTCAGTTGGGCCACCCTCACTGCTACCACCCATGCCAGTCTCACTTCGTCCCCCAGTTGACTTCCATCCAGTGCTATCAACAGAATCTTCATTCTCCACATCGTAATATCGACCCAGGTTGAGTGGTTGTACCGGAGGGGCTACATACTCTTCGTCTGAATCGTGCTCAAAACTATCCTCGTCATCCCAATCAGGACGATTCCCTCCAATAACTTCGTTCCCGTATTCGTCGACTACAAGCGATTGTTGTCTCGATGACTCCGTATCTTCGTCTAGATATCTTGATATATCACGAGAAGATTGGATATGTCGCGTCGTGGTAAATCGAGCCGGGGAGCGCGCAGGAGACAATACTCCTACGGGAAGGCCTGCCTTCTTCTCGACGGCTGCCTCTTTGAGCAAACCTTCCAACATTCGTCGCTGCATGGCGGCAGCAGCGCCTGGTCCCGAGGGAGGTCCAAATATTTGCTGCTGAACCCTTGAGAACACTGGAGCCGCTTCTTTTGGACCCAGGTTCTTTGGACGGTTGAAGATTGAGGCCGGCTTCGGTCGAGCCTCCAGCTGCGAAAGAGAACTGTCGATGCTGAAATCGGACATTGACGGCTTATCGCTAAAGACAGGGGCTTCCTTCTGAAAGCTGTTTATGGTTACAGTCTCCAATACTTTTGAACGTAAGTCTCGCTGATGTGGCACTTTTCCCCTTCCCTTCGAGATGGAAGAAGTGCTCGCATTGGCTGGATGGCTCGATGTGGAAGAAAATGAGACTGGCTCGATCGGAGGTTGCTGAGGGGGATGAATGGACGGATCGGATATATCAATGCTTGAAGCATCAAGATTCAAATTCGCCATCTCTCGCTTTAGTCGTGAATGTGGAGACTCCGTGATAGAAGAGAGCGTCGATTCAAGCTTTGAGGCTTTACTCCCTTCATCTTGGGCTCGGTGGACAATAGGGGTTGAGGTGATCAGGTTTCCGGATCCTTCGGCACCTTCTCTAAAGTCCCTGAAAGACTGGTTCTCAGATACCGTGGATGTAATATCTTGGGATTGTGACCTTGATGCGGAGCGACTTGCACTACTGGATATAGGCGTACTCATTTGTGCACTTTGAGATGGAGAGGCAGTCGTGTCTGGTACTTCTGGTTGAGTCACTGGTGTACATGCAGCTTGAAACATTCCAATCCAGAACTGCGGAATAGATTATGATTTACGGCCTGGCACTTGAATCTGACCTCACCTGCGCCACCTCTCTGAGTGGTTCTGTCGCTCTTGCGTACTCCTTCAGTTGTGGAAGTATCTCGAATGTAAGGACCGAGTGAATAGCTGCCATATTTACATCGATTTCCTTTCGGTTGATACAATCAACTTTTGAGTCAATAGGCCAGTGGAGACAGTAGCTGCTCACTCGTAGCTTTTCACAATTCTGTATATCTATTTGATCTGCTTGAAGTGCCAACGGCGCGATGGAATTCACCCCAGGAATATCCATGGCGAGTACCTCCTCATCGGTGAGTTCCTCCCATCTCGATAAAGATGGCGGAGGCGATACAGAGCGAAATGCGAGCGGATATTTGTCTCTAAGTCGTTGCTTTTCTTCCATTCTGCATTAGCCGCGTAATGAGACTTGCCCCCGTCGATGGTAAGGTTCAAAACTGCGTGTGGGTTAGTGGCGACTCAACTCTTACCTCGGCTATGTCTACGAACCTATCCAAAAAACAGAAAAAGGCGACTGCGTTCAAACACAGAAAATCCAAAGGGTACGAAGAGCCCCAAGATGTTCCTTTATTAGACGATCCAGAAGCAGATGACGGACCTGGTTTGGTGGACATCCCTTTATCTCATAGCCCGAGTGGGAAAGAGGAGAAAAGAGACAGTACACCAAATAATAAGAGGAAGCGTGATTTTAATTTGACTCTTGACGAGGATTCCTCATCTCGGAAACGCCAGAAAGTCAGTGAGCACGAAGCAAAGAACACTGAAAAGCCCAGTGGAGAAAAGAGGCATGCTGCTCCAAAGTACATCCTCTTCGTTGGTACGCACGGTAATGATTAATCGCATATCACTTACGTATGCATAGGTAATTTAAGCTATAAAACTTCAGCGGAAGCAATTGCCGAACACTTCTCCGCTTGTGGTAACGTCGCTTCATAGCACTTGGTAAAATATTGTTAATAAAGTCTAGATCCCCCTCCAACAATACGAAGGCTTACTAGCCGCAGCAAATCCGGGAATACAGGACGAGAGAAGTTCAAAGGATGCGCATTCTTAGAGTTTTCCAACGCAACTGGTCTACAGACGGCACTTAGGTTACATCATAGTGTATTGGACGGCCGCAAAATCAACGTAGAACTCTCGGCAGGGGGTGGGGGAAAGGGCGAAGCTCGAATAAAGAAACTGAAAGAGAAAAACGCAAAGCTCGATGTGGGTATTTGTTTCTCAAGCACTTTAACCTCGCTAAATGAAGTGTCTTTGCAGAAACATCGCATACGACCAACAAGTGAACAATATAAAGGAAATACAGAAAGGGATTCAACTGTGGAAAACGGTCCAGAAGGGAAAACGCGTCATTCTGAGACGTCTGGAGGTACTTTCAAGCCAACCCAAAAGGCGACTTGGTCCGTTCCGAGAAAGGGGGAAAAGGAAGGCCGGGGTGGACAGAAGCACCGATCCCCCACGAAAGTAAATAAAAACCGTCCCCGAGAGGGAGTTGGTCGGAAATGGACAATGACCGGTCCCAATGCCATTCCAGTTGGATGAACCATATATTGGTGTAATAGGAAATATTCCACTGAGAACCCGTACAATAGTTCGACGTGATCTACTCCTAAATATCAACAAAATTCGGACGGGGATTCCTGTTTCGGCGCCGGCGATTGAACCAGTTTCTGATTCGTGCCATTGTGACATCTATACAATCCAGAAACCTGGCAAGAGAAAATTTTGTAACGAATATGGGCAGACACGCAGCCAGGAAACCGCCCCATTCGCCCATACAACCATAGGGTGTCCTAGCCTCGTTCAATGGTACCTCGACACTCATCCTTTTTACCCAACTTCCATAACCAACTTGAACACCTGAGTGACCCTGTCCCACTAACCCACTTAGACCTGCCTCGCCATCGTCACACCACAGCACGGTTGTGCCTAGTTCATCTGCGCGGCGTCGAGCCATCTCTATCATTACTCTTCCTGCGTGTAATTGCCATGTCCTGGCCGGTCCAAGGATGAGAGTTGGTCTTGTATCCAGATTCGTGAAAGGATGTGCAAAGTCTGGGCCAATCATCGTAGAGAGTGTCATGTTCCATCTACTGCGAGGCTTTGATACCGTCCCAAGTTGAATAAGGACAGTTGATGGGGGAGCTTGCCCACCGACTTGAGGGATGCTGTCGATCGCTTTGGGAATTGTCAATCAAACCAAGCTAATGGTTTGAAGTAACTTACAGGGAATGAAATTTCTTTTATAGTATTCTAGTATCACTCCATCGCTACTAACAATGGCAATCCCGTTACGTCGTTTCCCAGTATACGAACGGTTGCTATCGAGTTCTGGCTCGGTGAAGGATATGCCGATGTATATTCCGCTGACGTTGGCGTCGAGACGCATTTCTTCGAGTTTATCTCTCCGGTCTTCCGCCGAATCGAATCCAACTGCCCCTTCTGGCCAAAGGACAATGTGTGCCTGCCCTGCAACAGTCCTTGTTTCTCGCTTAAAGCTAGTAAAGGCGAAGCTGTCATTTGAGGGAGGTGGGAGCACACATGCCACACCGACATCTCTCACGTCCTCGCCGTGCAAGGCAGTAGGAAGTGGACTGACAAATGCCGAAGGAATAGCCAGGACCAGGAGCGCAATGATCAAAAGGTTGACATGATCTTGGCTCCATATAGTCGGTACTCTTGGCAATGACAGAGGCGAACTCTGTTCTTCTTCGAATTCATGGTCTCGATCATCTTGTGGGCGGGCCCCCATAAGATACCAGACAGCGAAGCAGGAGCAGACTTCCACCCAACCCCCAATAGCCCAATCTATCCCATATTCTCCGACAAACGGGCGCATCCATTCATATAGGTCATCGCCAGCAAGCGGACTCCAGGCTCCCAATCGTCCTATGGGGCTGAATCGGGAAATGAGCCACCACCCTGTAGCCCAGATGAGGGGAAATTCGAACCCAGCGCGCCTAGTGATTGCCGATAAAACAACTGGAATTAATCCTAACAGGGAATATATGCTGGAATACAACACAGTTGGAAACTTTGATGTGACAGTGGTCGAACCTGCGATTGCGAAAGAAATGTAGCATCCGGTGCTGACAGCTAGCCACACGATAATAAGTCTACCGATAGCATATGGCCTCGGGATGATCCATTGTGTCGTGATACGAAGCAAAACGACCAAGGCTACCAGCAGGATGCTGGATGGGAGTGGACGAAGGGTAAACATCGTCAGAATGATGATAGTGGCTACTACTGATCTCGAAGGATGATCTCTGATGAGTCTAAGCATGATGGAGGGCTCGAAGAATAAACGACTGGTCCTTTTCGTTCATCCGGCACCTAATAACAGAGCTTGGAGCCTGGCGCCTGACTTTTGGGTTTTGCATTGCTTGCCTCTTGCATTCTATGTTCAGAATTTTCAGATCAGATTTGATTTCTTCCCGGGTGAGCGCTCGATAATGTTTCCGCTGTTGATTGTGTAGGGGGCAGGATCCTACATCCATGCCCTATCATCTCTGTCTCGCCCACTATGAGCTTTCTGACGAAGGTAACCAGAGTCGCATCTATCAGCTTTGGATGCATTCACCGAACGAAAATAGACACCAACTCACAATAACCCTGTTCTGGTTGAAGTCTGTGTGGATTCTGTCGAGTCTTCTAGGGCGTGGGTGGCAGCTATGTCGCTCGACACGTCTTCCGCCTGATCATATTCTATTTAGAGCATTCGAAGCAGGTGCAGGCAGGTTGGAGGTTTGTGCAAGTTTGGCTGTAGGAGGCGGGACTACCCCAAGTCAAGGGCTTGTGAAGGCTATTCAGAGCCTCTTTCCGCGTACTCCCCTGATGGTGTGTCACAAACTTCTTCCGTCTTGTTTCTTCCATCTGCTTACTTCGACCTCGATCAACAGGTTATGATTCGCCCCCGAGTTGGCGACTTTGTTTACTCCGAAGACGATCTGGATGTCATGAAGTTTGACATTCGCAACTTTAAAACTATGGGGATCAAAGGCTTTGTATTTGGGGTTTTAACGGAGATTGGAGACATTGATGTCCATCGTACAGCGAGGTGGGTAGAAATCACGCCCCAGTCATATCCGTGTCCAGGATTACTGAACTGTGTGAATCCAGTCTTGTTCAAGAAGCCTTACCTCTTGAAGGTACTTATGTGCAACGCCCGATGAAGGCTTGAATTAAGTGCTTGTAGTTACATTTCATCGTGCATTCGACATGAGCAATGATTTAGAAGCAGGTATTGCTCCATCCACCCTTACAAAGCGTTGTCCTCATGTACTACCCAGCTCTGCTAGCGATCCAGGAAATCAAAGGCATCACGCGCATCTTGACAAGGTAAGTCTACAATGGTTAATCTATAATAATTCTTATCGTTCATTCAGTGGAGGAAAACCCAAAGCTCCGGATGGTGCATCTACCCTACGTAACTTGGCCAAGCTGTCTAAAAGCGTCATTATTATGCCTGGCTCTGGAATCAACAATGAAACCATCGACATTATCTTGCCTATACTTCCCCTCAATCTACCCCGCGAGATACATATGAGCGGCGGTGGTTGGAGTGATGGACGGTCTGAGGTCGACCCAAAAGCAGGGATGGGAATGGGTGCTTCAGAAGAGCATGCAGCCGACGTTTGGAAAACGTATAAACATAGCGTAGAACTTGTTAGGAATAGGATAGATTTCTTAGAGGATAACGACGCCTAATTTTGTGTGGGACTGCATCTTGACCATCAACCAATTCCGACCGTCGATTATGTTGCGACATATAACCACACGTGGACAGTTAATCCCAATAAATCCTGTTATAACTCGTCTAAATAGAAGTCCCGGTATGTTTTCATCGCGTTTGCAAACGAAATTCCATCTCAATGTTACGACAAGTCCATGCACTCGGAAAACAAATGTCCACGGAGCGACTACCAGATACCATAAACTACATTGATTCAACCAACAGTAATGAAGGAGATAAGGCC